>OX376305.1:29988883-30205353 GCA_947369205.1 Cantharis rufa | reverse complement strand
ATGACCATTATAGTTAAAGTAGCTATTGTCAAAAATAGTAGCCACTAATTCCATGAAGTCTTCAGGTGGAATGCAAGTGTGAGGAGAGATAAGGTCCCAATTGTTGTACAAAGATGAAATCACAGACTCTTTGGAAATGTTGGTAAATAGTGATTTTACATCAAAAGAGATCAAAACATATTCGTGTGGTATTCTGGCGGAAACAATCTTATCTCTCGCTTCTGTGGTGTTCCTGATGTTAAATGGGAATGATGGTAAAGCGTTTCTTAGAATATTATTAATAAACTTAGCCAGTGGGATAGAAGGAGAATCCACACAGCTCTATTCCCAGTTAATAGGTTCGGCCATGGGCGATCCATGTAGCCCCATCTTCTCCGCTTTTGTTATGAACGACCTTTTGTGTGATTTCTTTGGAACGGTGGCATTTGAATTGCCCTTCTTGATGTTATATGTTGACGACATGCTTACTGCTGTGCCCGTTGGAGAGATTTCCAACAGCCTTACGATACTCAACTCTTATGACACGCGTTTAGAGTTTACATATGAGTTGGAATCCAATTGCTCTATCCCGTATCTGGACCTCTTGGTTACAAGACATACTAATGGCAGTCTTAGCACTGACATTTACCAGAAGCCTTCATCTACGGACCGCCTCCTTAACTTCAACTCTGCGCACCCCCTTCAACAAAAGATGAATGTTATTAGGGCCTTAAAGAATAAGATCGTGGACTGTGTACCTCAAGACCACATAGGTATTAAACTACACGAACTAAAAATTAAACTCTTAAAGAATGATTTTCCTGGTAAACTGGTAGACAACATCCTCTTTAGAAAGAATGCACAGAAGATTACCTCGGCGGACTCTCAGTTGAATGGTTCTACCTCAATAAATAACTACTGCAAGATTACGTTCCACCCTTGGTTGGCCAAAAGAATAAATACTACTCTAAGGGAAGCACTCACCAATAGTAGAGTAATGTTATCGTTTTACAATCGTTTCTCGTTTAACAACATACTCTTCTCAAAAACCAAAGATAGGATCCCTACCTTAGAAAGAAATAACGTAATCTACTGTGTTGAATGTAGTTGTAATGCCAAATACATTGGCCAGACCAAACAAAGGCTAATCAATAGAATAAAACAACATCAATACGACGTGAGAACAGGTTCAAAAAAGACAGGATTGGCCGAACATATCATTGAGGACTCACACAATTTTTCATCTGAAGATGTGAGTATTTTGAATTGCGAACCTAATTACCAGAAAAGAACATTCTTGGAGGCCGCCTACATCTCTGTGACTAAAAATAATATTAATAAACAAACCGATTATGGTTATCTTAATCATGGCTACAAAAATCTTCTCAAGGGGTACAGGAAAAAATTAGAAGAACGTCCACCTTAAGGTGTTTGGTGCAAGGGTTTTTTACCGAGCTACGATATCGGATCTTCCAACTACTCATTTTTATCTTTTCGACTCGTGTGTGTTTAGTGAGTTTTTCTGTCTTCTACCATGTATAGATTTTTATATTTAATTATTGCACATTTTTGTATTAATGTTTATATATTTTTTGAGTTTGGCTGTAGAAGGGAAAAAAAGGGGGGGTTTTTATACGGTTATACCGTTTTTTATTTTTTTTTATCTTTTTATCCTTCTGATCTTAATTTATTCGGAGAGAAATTTTCCTTGTAATATAACTTTATATTCTCTGTGTATATTATTGATGTAGAAATTTTTATCTTGTATTTCTAAATTTTTGTCAGGTGCGAATTTTTATATCTTTGACATTTTATTTATTGTTCACTTTATTGTATTCAACGCTTTTATACGCGATTCTATTTTAGATTTTGATGTTAATATTAATTTTTATTATTGACTTAGTTAATGTGTCACCTGATGTGCTTATGTTCTTCTCTCCGAATGAATTTTTAACGCTGAAAACACCCTTCATTCCTGACTGTGAGGTGAGCGTAAAACAACCCCTCGCCCTCCGTTATTTGAGATCATGTCTAATCTCTTTGTTTTAGTCCTGAAGATGGTTTAATATATAGCCGAAACGTTGACCAACAGTCTGTTTGTTTTTCTTGAGCGTTCCACGATCCCGCTATCCTTTTTCAATAAATAAGGGTCTAGAATTTAAAATTGCCTCAATTTGAGCAAGCAGTGTTATCATATCCTCAAATACTAATTTTGAAGTACCTATAGCTCGTTTTAAATGAAATTTGGAAGACTTCACCCCAGATTTCCAAATACCCCCAAAATGCGGAGCATATAGTGGTATAAAAAACCATTCAACTTCATCATTTGAAAAATGATTTTTAAGTTCTTTCTCGTTGTTTTTTAGAAAGTTTTGTAGTTCAATTAACTCAGTACGAGCACCTACAGAATTACGACCGTTATCTGAAAAAACCTTCTGAGGTCTACCCCGACGCGATACAAAACGTCGAAACAATTAGGCCGTATTTATAAGAAAAAGGATTTGCTTTTACTTGCAGAAATCAAAGCATTTACTTCACATTTTATTCATAAAAAAAAGAAGGAAGAGATTAAAGCTAAAAGCAAAAGGTTTTACTCCAAAGGATAAGGTTTCACTTTTTTGAAATTCATAAAATGTACCATTTGCTTTAAAATTGAAGGACTTGCTTCAAAAATATGCATCTAGTCCCGAGAAGCTTTTCTAACAAGTATTATTGTTTTATTAATGTAATTGTTGAGCAAGGGTGTTTAGTTTTAGCGCTTTTGTTAAATTTTAATTTTCCATGGCTGATATGGTAAACATATACGCACACGAAAAGTGTATAAAGAAAGACATAGTCCACGTGAGTGCGACTTCCGAACCTTATTTCGGTTTAACGAAAGAAACGTGCAGTTAGCCGACTACTTCATTGGCGGAAATCTGGAAACCAGGGGAGGTGCGCTTTCGCCAGTACAAAAAATGAAAGTGTTCACAAAGGATGTTCACAGCCTACAGTCTCTAGAATTGTCAATACCACTCTCGGTCTTATTATAGACAAAGCGAATGAGTGGATCAAGTTCCCATCGACCGAAAATGAGATTATGGAAGCCAAAGTCAAATGGGCAGTAAAAATGAGATTTCCGACAGCAATAGGAGTTATCGACTGCACGCACGTTAAAATTGAAAAGCCGCGGCTATTTGGGGATGAATACGTAAACCGGAAAAATTTTGCGAGTCTTAATGTTCAAGCCATATGTGATCAAAATTACGTTTTCATGAAAATTTGGAAAAATTCTTCTGTTCATGAAGTCATGCGGCGGACGACGAATACGGTATTGTTGGGGGACAGTGGCTATAGCATAATGCCCTGTTTAATGACATCCTTTTCCGTCGTGGAAGACGCACCCCAGGCTGACTTTAATCGACTATTAAAGAAAGAGAGAGTGATTATAGAACACGCTTTTGGACAGTTGAAACGGCGGTTTCCGATTCTTAAATATGTCTGTCGAGTGAAAATGGTAAATATTCCGAAGGTAATAGTGGCGTGCGCGGTGCTTCACAATATCGCAAAGTACTTTAGCGATGCTGATTTCGAGAATGCGGATGAAACGGAAGATGAGGAATTGCAAGAGGTACCGGAAAGATCGGATGCGGCTATACGAGCTCAAGGCCAAGCCCGTCGCACACAATTAGCCCAGCTTATCCACAATAGTAACTTAGGTGAAAACGAACTTTACTTTGATATTTTTTTTATTGGTATATTTCCTTCCTATCATAATTTTAATGTTTATTTACAGGAGTCTAAAGGCCTACGGAAATGGACTGCTGCCATAAAAGACAAAAAAATATTTAAAAAAATATTACTTAATTTTTATTTAATTTTCTGAGAAAGTGTTCCTTTTAATTTTGAAGTTTGCTTTATAAAATAAACGTATGTATAATATATATTATTAATGCAATATTTCAAAAGTGTTCTCATTTTCGATGTAAAAATTTTGAGCGGGAGGAAGGACTCGATTCTTCAATTTGGCACTGAAATATTCTTGCTGGAGACGAGCAACTTTGAGTTGTTTCAGTAGCACTAATCGTTGAAGTTGACTTGTAGTTAGCTTCTTCTTTTCCTCGGTTTCGTGTGCTATGACTACTTCTTCAGTTGCTGTCGCGTTAAGTTTGCCAATTTTTCGTGTAGGTTGTAATGTTCGTTGGACTGCGACAACTGTTGCTTGTGGTGTACGTTGGACTGCGGCATTATCGTTAAACTGCATTGATGGTCCTATTTCTAGGCCACCTGTAAAAAAAAATAAACGTAAATCGTAAAAAAAATAATCGTATATAAACAATACATTATAGAAATTTCTGTGGTACTTTTATTTGCTTACCTGGGATTTGGGCGAGAGTAGGGTTTATATCCACATCCATCGCTTCCAACATTATCACTTCCCATTGTCGCAACGGGGGAATGCGCTTATTACCCGTTTTGTTTTTGTCGGTTTTCTTCTTTAATCTTGTCTTCATATTGCCTACCTTTTTCATTAGTCTTTGTGCGGTAATTTCTTTTCCGTACAACTGTCCATACTCTGTGACAACTTTCTCAATAGCCGCTTGTTTTTTCGCTTTTTCGCGCGGAGTTGAGATTTTTCCAATATTTCCGGGTATCGTTTTATCCCTTGGGCAATAAATTTACATTCAGATTGCTTATCATCGGTGGCTGGTGACTCGAAATGATCGTCTGACACCTCTTCGTCACTTGCCATCTTCAAAACTTTGAATACAAGAAGTACAACTGTCAAAAGCGTCTATGTACATAGACTAGAAAGATTTGGGCTATCTTGGTAGGCGGCGCTCGCGTATGCCTACCTTTTACTTTTTTGTGAGGATTTGCTTGCAAAGAAAAGCATAAGATTATGAATAGGAAATAAAGCAAAACCTTATTCTTTAACCTTCTGTTTGTGAGCACTACCTCTTACTTTTACCTTTACCTTTGAAGGAAATGGTTTGTTATTATAAATACGGCCTATTGAAATGAACGCTTCCGTTGTTAAGCTTGTAACTAGTTCCAAATGTATTGCGCGAGTTGTAAAACATACAAATATAGCAATGTAACCTTTTAGATCTGATAGATTACGACCACGATTCGATGTTATTTGCTTTATTAAGATGGGCCCAGCGTAATCACATCCTGTTACAAAAAACGGTGGTTGGGGTACAACTCGATTTTCTGGTAGTACTCCCATTATTGGTGTAATTATGTTAGGCTTTGCTTTGAAACATGTTATGCAAGAGTGTACAGTTTGCTTTGCTAAATTCGTTCCAGAAATTGGCCAAAATCTTTCTCTTATTGAAGATAATAATAGTCGAGAGCCAGCATGCATAAGCCGAAGATGCTCACTTTTTAATAATAATCGTGTTATATAATGCTTTGATGATAGCATAATTGGGTGTTTTCGATGGTAAGATAAATTTGATAATAAATAAATTCCTTCAGAATCTAAAAATGGATTAAGTTTTTGAAGATTCGAAGATTTATTTAACGATTTTGTTTTAACGAGTTGTGTTAATTCGGTTTTAAAGCTTTCTCGTTGGGAAATTTTTACAAGAGTTTTTATAGCTTGATTTAGTTCACAAGTAGTAAGAGAACCTTGAAGAGAATTTTTACGATTTTTAGAATTATTAATGAAGCGTAAAACATAAGCACAAACTTGTTTTAATTTTGTGAAATTAGAAAATTTTTTAAATTCAATAAAAGGTTCATTTTCTACAACCGGAAGTGAAATAACTTGTCTTTTTCTTTCTGGAAGATCGTGTTCTAAAAATTGAAAAGTAAATTCAGGCCATAATTTTCGTTCTTTACTTAGCCAATTTGGTCCATGAAACCATGAATCATTTTGAATCAATTTACTTGGAAAAATTCCACGAGAAACCAAATCAGCTGGGTTTTCTGTTGCTTTAATATAATGCCAATTATTAATTGATGTTAAAGATTGAATTTGTGATATACGATTGGCTACGAATATTTGAAATTTATTAGAAGAAGATCTAATCCAGCTTAGCACTACGGTGGAATCTAGCCATAGAAAAATGTCATCAAATTGTAAATTAAAATTATTTAGTACTTTATTAGTAAGTTGTGCTAAAACTAAGGCACCACAAAGTTCAAGTTTCGGTGTCGTTAAAATTTTAATGGGAGCGACCTTACTTTTAGAACATAATAAATTTACATGAGTATTTCCCTCTGAAAATTTCTTCCGATGAAATCACTCTATTTTTTAAATTTAAACAAATGGCAGCGAAGTATCAGCATTCATGCACTAATGCAAATACTCGGGTATTTCAATTTTCGTCAGAAATGGAGTTTTATTTTGAAAATCAATATTTATTTATTAAAATTACAATTCGTACAATTAAAAACGCAATTATTGTAAGTAACGCCAAATTCGTTTCTCGAAGTCCCCCTTTCAGGATTTTCAGTAGTACTTGATTTTGCTACTTCTTGGAAACGCATTTCAAAATTAATTCTGTGTGATGTTCTTCGTCTAGTTTTAAATACGAATTTATCGAACTCACACTACTATACCCTGTGATTTTTGCAATCTGATGTTCTCCTACTCCATTTTTCGCTAAATTTGAAACTGCTGTAGAACGATTTGAGTGGTTTGTAATTTTGAATCTTTTTGCATCTAATCCTATACTCTCTGCTGCCATCGAAGTCCACTTTGATATTATATTCCTTCCGACAGGCGAATTTTTATAGAAACCAATTGATTTTTTTTGTTCCCATAAAGGATTCGGAGTTAGAAAAAGGCGACTTGTAGTAATATGTTTTCCTCTTTTTTCTATCAATTTATGAAATAATCTGTAAAATAGTTTCAAACAATTAAATTAAGTTAATAAATTTTTTTTATAGATTTAACGTACCTTACTGGACATCGATCAGAATTTTTCTTGTTTTCAACCAGCCATTTATTTTCAGTCAATCGACGCGCCCCACCTTGAGCGGTTTTGTTAAACACTGGATTATAAATAATTCGTCCTGTAGGCTTGCCAAAGTTGTTGGGTTTCTTCCTTAAAGAATGTTGTTTGGCAGTTTACTGCTTCACCCCCTCGAAAAGCCAGTTCATAGACACAATATGGTAAAACTTACGTTGCAACCCATCTGGAGTGTTTTCGTCCCACATAATACTTATCATTTTTTCGTGCTCTTCTGAGCTAAAAGTACCAGAACTACATTTTCTTTTATCACTAAATGCCTGTAGTTCCTTTCTTTTGGCGTCTAGTGCATTTCTCGCATTTTGAAAGAAAACATCCTTAAATGGATCAAAAGCAATGTTAAAGTCTTTGTAAAACTTTTCTTGTAACATTTTAGTTACTCTGTTCCACTGAGTTTTTATTACTCCTTCTTTGTAATTATCACCGTTTTGCTTTTTCATGTTAAAGCCAAAATCTTTCAAGCAATCCGCAATTTTTGGAACAGGCATTTTTTCATCCAATATATTATAACCTTTTTCACCACAAAATTCTTCGAACAGTTTCCACGAGGAAATGTTTGATTTTCGCGTATTTGCAGGAGTAAGATTTCCAATACTTACATCAATTTCTTTCAATGAATTACTTCCGAAACGTTCACAACTCATTTTTTAAATAGATAAATTAACAACGCAAATTGAAATTTACGAATTTATTTTTTATTATTGTTTATGTTGCTTAGTTAGAATTTTTGTTTTCGGTAGTTCCAGGTATGCATATTAATTTGAATTGTATCATAATTTATTTACATTATTAAAATTCAAATGTCAAACTGACAGAATTAAAAAACTTTCAACTTTACCTTTTTCCACAATTTGGAAAAGATACAGAAATTTTCAGAGAGAAATACTCTTCCAATATACCCCTCGTGCATGCCATACAAGTATTTGGCATGCACTCGGGATATATATTGTCATGATTTTAATTAGTGAAATAATTGGCGATATTTTGTTTATTTTCAAAATTTGTATTTGCCCGCCAATTGTTTTGGCGCTGTTGCTGGGAACGATAAAAATAAAATTTTACATCGCGTAGAATGGTGAAGCCACGAAGTCGAGCGAAAGTCGCTCTAATAAAATTAAATAAGAATATTGTAATGAGTTTTAAAATAAAAGTAAATTTTGATAAAAAGGTGTTGTAGTTAAATGGAAATTAAAAGTTTAAAATATTAAATAATAAAATTAAAATCAAGAATTATTCAAGGTGAGCCGTAAAATTTATTTGAAGTGTGAGCGAGGCGTGGACATCTGCAAGGCAGAAATTTTAAATGGACGAGTCCAGTTTTAAAGGTAAACAATAATTTCAAATTTTAAAAGATCATAGCAATATACTGAATATTTCCATTTTTATCTATGCTACGAATATAAATTACATCGCCATAAGCTTTGCAACTTGCATCGGAGTAACCATGTAATTCCAATTTTACATGATTTTTACAAACTACCTGTCTGTCGTTACCTGAAACGAATTTAAAATTGGCAGTTATTTCCTAAAATGTAACTATTGGGTTTGCAAATTATTGGGAATTTGGTCATCCCAAGATATTTTTAGTAACCAAAGACCCTGAAGAAATGTTTTTGCGATAACAATACTTGGACTTACTAATCCCAATATAGGTTTTCCACTGCTGCATAATATAGTCCATAAACACTTCAAAATAACCGCAGTTCTTAATTTGAATATTGTTCAGGACAACGCACAAACGATATTTGTTTGATTTACAATTTTCTTTAAAATTAGTTAGATCGTCAGACATATCTTCAATTTTATTCCTAATTATACTGCACATTTGCTTGGCAGTACTATGATTTTCTTTCGCCGTTTTATACATTTTTTTAATTTTTTCTCGTAGAGCAGCATCAATATTTTTTGAAGTCTTAATTGTGGTGATTAAACTTTGAGCTTCGTCGTACAACTGTCCTGCTTTTTCTTCTTGCCGATCTTTTTCCTTTTCAGTTTGAATTAACCTATCACGACAGATCTTGAGTTCGTCGTTAGTTTTTTCAAAATATTCGTTAATTTTATGCCAATTCGACTGCAATTCATCTCGCTGATCTTCTAAATCTTTTAGACTCCTTTCTAAGTCGCGAATATGTTGAATTTTTAAACTCAGTTCTTGTTTATCATTGTCGTTATCGGCCATTAACTGATCATAATTTTCTTGAGCCAAGTAAATTCCAGGGCCACTGCGAGTAGCATGCAAATCTTTACGTAATTTTTCCAATTCTTCTAGATATTGACCCATGACTGCTTTTTGGGACATACGTTGGTTCACTTCTGGTCGATTTGTTATGTTTCTTGCACGATTTGCATAATCTAATGTACTTAAAGTTTCTTCTAAGATGGCAGACGATATTGAGGCTATGATGGATGTTTTAGTACGCGCTCCCAAACTGTCTTGTACAATTCTGGTTAACTTTGATTCTCTACATAAAAAAAGAATTTCAAGTTACAAATTTTTAAAAGTTTTGCTCTTCGAAGTGAAAAAGTGAATAGAAAGAGCACTGGACTATATACTGAATTGAGGACGGTTACGGGTTGATGCTCAAGTGCGGCAGGTAATGGCAAACCACCGAGGTAATCTGCCTTGAAAACCCTTCATAAAAATGAAGTGGTTAGCCAAAATCCACCCTGGGTTGTAGTCAGTGGCGGAACTTCAAAATTTGGTCTCCCCCGCAGAAAAAAATTTATGAGCCCCTAATAAAATTGTAGGTTTTATAAAAAAAAGAAATATAATAAATATTTATTTCTTAAAATAGAAAAATAAAAAAAATAAACAATAAAATTTTACCTAACAAATTGGAGGTATGGTAATCGAAAAAAAATTTCAACTTTTTTTTTTTGCATTTTCGAGATCACCGTGTTCAGAAACGTAAAGATCTGCAAAAAGTAAATTAAATATTTCTGTGTCGGTCTGTCTGTCGGTCTGTCTGTCGGTCGTCAAATTTTGTCGATCGATTTGCTTCCGAACCATCCAACCAATTACAACCAAATTTGGTATGGTGGTAGGGTTCACGGTGGAAAGGTGAAAATAAGGTTTTCGTTGCGATCTATCAATCAGGAGTGCCACCACAAGAAAATAATACGGGATTTTTACAAAATATTTTGTCTTGCGATATGTTATTTTAAAGGCCTTAAAAGGCTTTATCCAGAATAGGTAAAATTAATCTTCTATCTGTCGTCTGTCAAAAATCACAAGTTGTCAAAGTTGAAACTTTAAGAGTGAATAACTCAAGAAATGCTCAAGGGATCTTACCCAAATTTGGTACGTAGGTACATTGATCCTAATGGATATGAGAGCATATGTAATCCTTCGATAGAAATCACTAATGCAACATGAAAAAAATAAAATTAACTTTTTCGGCAAAAACATGAAAAAAGTTTTTGTCGATCGATTTTCTCCGGCATTTCTACGTCGATTGCAATCAAACTTATTGGACGTATGCCTCGTGGGCTGGAATGGTGAAAATAAGGTTTTGTCAGAGAAATCTTCACCAGGGCCACCACAATAAAATAAATAAAACAAAAATGAAAATGTCGTCGTATCTCCGGAAATGTTTAACCGATTCAGCTAAAATTTGGTGTGTCGATGGAGCTTTGAAAGTATAAGTATTGGTGAGAAAACAAACCGAGCCAATTGTAACAGGGCGGGGCAGGTCAGAAAAATTATAGAAAATATTAACTGAAATCTTAATTTATATATTTTTTGTGAGAATTTGTCAGATGGCTGGCAAAAATAAAACAATATATTCAAAATTTTAATAAACGTCATAATTTTGTGACATATGTGTCAAAATTAGGTTAATGTTGATTTGTATACCGAGTGCAGCATAAGAATTGAGTTTAGGGCTTGTAACAATTAATTTTAGAATACAAAAATAGGTAGTTCGGTGGGAAATATTTTTTAATATCGTCGTACGGACTGACGGAACGTTACTTTATAAGTAAAAGGTTCTGCCACTAGGTAGCGACCAAGTTTAGGCTGTTTGTTAAATTTTTTCGAGAAATGTTTTCAGAATCAGTAAATCGACAGTCAGTAATTTACAAAAATTTATTTTCGAAAAATCCGCTAGATGACCGAAAAAATTTGTTGTACCAATCTTGGAGAAATTTTATTTGTGACTTCTTACGGTATTATGTGACGTATATAAAAATTTTGGAAAAAATTCAGTGGCGTACAAAAATAATAAATTTTTTTCATTTTAGATTTTGTTAAAAAAACTTTTATAGATAGATTTAGGGTAGGGGGTGATACATATAGATATCTTTGCCAGGGCTACCGATATCTTTGTTAAGGCTGCCACAATAGAAAACAAAAATGAACATTATGTCATCGTATCTCCGGACAAAATTTGGTGTGCTGGTGATTGGAGGTATTGCGGCAGAGAGTGACGATATTTTTTTTTAAAAACGAATTTTTTATAAAAAAAAATTAAATACTGTGGTGTAAAATAAAATTTCAAAATTATCTATTGTCCCTAATATACCTCAAAATGTACTTAAAATAAATTCAAATTATATTGAAAAAGGATAGCGGGATCGTGGAACGCTCAAGAAAAACAAACAGACTGTTGGTCAACGTTTCGGCTATATATTAAACCATCTTCAGGACTAAAACAAAGAGATTAGACATGATCTCAAATAACGGAGGGGGGGGGTTGTTCTACGCTCACCTCACAGTCAGGAATGAAATTCAAATTATGTAATAAAATGTCCAGATGTGATTTACCTAATTTCTTCCAGAAAAACTACTTTGTCCAAAAATAAAACATATTTTTACGTATATACCGACAAAGTATAAGAAATAAGTCGATTTAAGAGTAGTTTTTATTGCTTTGTTGTTACTAGTTTACTATGATATTACCCAGTGGCGGATTTAGGGTCGCCTGCGCCATAGGTTCTGTCCGATATAGCGCCCTGTTTTTTAAATACGAATATTAAAAATACATCTCGAAACAGTGAATAACGAAAAACGAAAACTATTTTTGTTTTTTATATATTAATTCTCAATTTATTTCTTTTTTCTCTCTTTTTATGCTATAAAAATCATTTTTCTTCATTCTGTTATACTATGAAAAGCAAAAATAAGGTAAAAATTCCCATTTAATATTAAAAAACAATCATGATTTTCGCTATTAACTGTTTCAAGACTCGACCAGTGGTGCACTGAGAAAAATAATTTGTCGCCCTAACAGAGCTATATTAGTAGCTATAGCTTCAAAAGAGTTTTTCGTTGCTGTAACAAGTTTTCTGCTATCATAACAAAGTTTTTTTCTATGCAGCAGGCGCGGATATGGACTTTTAGCAACAGGGGGGTCACACGTAGTAGATATTCATTAGGCCTGAATAAATATGCGAGGTTGTTAGACCGCGTCAGCAAAATGCGCCGAAGGCGAGTTTTTTTAATTTTCCTAGAAGCACGTATGTGAAAAGCTAGGATCTTCATGGATATTATCAGTTTTTTTTTAAATTTAAATATTAAATTAAATATAAACACTTTTTACACTTTAGAGAAGCTTTTATTTAGCCACAATTATGGCTTCAAGGGGGAGGGTATGACCCCCATACCCTCCCTCTGGATCCGCCACTGCTATGCAAAATAAGAAAATTTGTTAAATCAACAAATTTTTTTTACTGAATAGAAAACAACTTAGTTATGGCAGCAGAAAATTTGTTGCAGCAACAAAAAATTTGTTATAGCAGCATAACACAACTCAGTGGAGGCTATAGCTCTGTTAGAGCGACAAATCTTTTTTCACAGTGTGGTGATATGAATAAGCAAATTTAAGCAATGCTTAGGGGCCCGGGGCCATAATGGGCCCTACTGTCCATAGATAAGGAAAAGTTTTAACAAGAAAATGGGGAGTCGAACCTACTTTCCTCATAAAACGGCAATCAAAAGTTAAAAAATATTTTGATGAATTTCCATTTTCAAAATCCAGATGATTCGTTTAAAATTAATATATTTGATTTTACATTAGACATTGTAATACAACGCCTTGAGAGTTTTTGAAAATAAAAAAAAAATTTGAGTTCTCAGAACCTAGAATTATTTTAAAGATAAACCGAAACAGTTCAATGCTGTGATTTGCTTCAGAAAAAATATTGTGATGTTCTCAATAGTAATCTCGCCATTCAGTTCAAAACTAATAGTTTTGCTATTAGCTTTTTTAGGGGCCCGATTTGTATATTTGCTTACGGGCCCCTAGCTGCTCTTGCACCGTCACTGGACTCGACTGCATTTTATTTTGAGGTGTATTAATCCAAATATAAATTTCTTATAAGTAAATAATAAATTTCTTAAAGCGAAACAATAAATGAATTTTCATCACATAAATTTTGTTTTTCTTGCTTTCAAGAAGACATTAACTAACTGAAAAACCTGTTAATGGTGCTAGCTACAATGACTTATAATGAAATCTGGACGCTCCTATGATAATACAAATTGCTGGTTTAGAAGCCGTTTTATGGCATATAAAAATCAATTTTATAGCAAATCTTATTAGACTTTTTTTGTTGAAAATTTTATTGCCTTCAATTTTGTTTATATACATTTTCTTATTTTTTCGCGCCGTTTCTGACTAATAGCGGCTTAAACAAGACTCGGTGAAATACTAAAATATTGTCATCTATATCTCGGAAATGGTGCTACATAATAAAAAAAATGAATAGGCCTTTTTACTTGTAAATTTTATTCTTTATCAAACTCTTCAATCACGTCCATTTCTTAAATTAATTTCGTAAGATTAGTGGGGAATTTTGGACACTAGGTGTAAATGAAACAATGATATCGATCTACGTTTCGAAGCTTTTATGTCTTCTTCCTCAGGATCTAAAAAACACATTCATCTGCAATAAACAAGTAGCGCCGACAATAATTACACATACCAATACAGTAGTTTCAAACCATTAAAATATACAAGATTTCCTATCTCAGGAGAGAAAATTTAAGGAATATTTAAAAGAACCACAATCCTCAACAATAAAATTCAATAATGAACAATTAGGGCTAATTTCATAATAAAAGTTAACAGGGCTCTTAAAGTTAAAAGACGACTTAAAACAAAAATGAATTTCATAATCAATTTTAACGACGACCTAATAGTTAATGGAGTTTCAACTTAAGTCGTCGATTTTGGTGCATTAAATACTTAAGAGGTCTGTTAAACATAACCAACGTTTATTTGAAGTTTGTGTTATACTGCGTGTTTTAACCTAAAATTACACAAGCGCATTGATTTTGACGTTATTCCACAGACCTCTTAGTTAATATTTATTCATTCGTTTGTTCATTTAAAGGGTCCATGGATTACATTTTATAGTTTTTAGTTCAATTATATCATCTGTAGTTCTAACAGCACAATTACTTAACAGTAGTTTTAAAATCATTATGAAATGCAATATTTTAGCAGAGATTTTAAGTCTCTCGTTATACAAAGCGATCTTTTAGTTAAGCGGACATTAACGTTTTTATTATGAAATTGGCCTTAGACTAAGGGTCAATTTCATAATAAAAGTTAACAGGGCTTTTAAAGTTAAAAGGCGACTTAAAACGAAAATGAATTTCATAATCAATTTTAACGACGACTTAATAGTTAATGGAGTTTCAACTTAAGTTGTCGATTTTGGCGCATGAAATACTTAAGAGGCCTGTTAAACATAACCAACGTTTATTTGAAGTTTGTGTGTTATACTGCGTGTTTTAACCTAAAATGACACAAGCGCATTGATTTTGACGTTATTCCACAGACCTCTTAGTTACTATTTATTAATTAATTCATTCATTTAAAGGGTCCATGGGTTATATTTTATAGTTTTTAGTTCAATTATATCATCTGTAGTTCTAACAGCACAATTACTTAACAGTAGTTTTAAAATCATTATGAAATGCAATATTTTAACAGAGATTTTAAGTCTCTCGTTACACAAAGCGATCTTTTAGTTAAGCGGGCATTAATTTTTTTTTATGCATTTTTATTATGAAATTGGCCCTTAGTCGCTAATTACTCTGTCAAATACTTAAAACCACGCATACAAACTACAAACGTCTCATAAAATTAAATTTAAATTTAAAATCACCTGCCGATAATGTCCTATAGCCATATTTTCGCACAACATTAGCGCTCTCATCTATCTAATAATTAATAATCTATTTTCACCTATCTAAATAACCATCTAAATTATTAATAAAAATAAATTAAAAACAAGTTTATAAAAAAAAATATCGTCATCTCTGCCGCAATACCTCCAATCACCAGCACACCAAATTTTGTCCGGAGATACGATGACATAATATTCATTTTTGTTTTCTATTGTGGCAGCCTTAACAAAGATATCGGTAGCCCTGGCAAAAATATCTATATGTATCACTCCCTACCCTACATCTATATATAAAAGTTTTTTTAACAAAATCCAAAATGAAAAAAAATTTATTATTTTTGTACGCCACTGAATTTTTTCCAAAATTTTTATATACGTCACATAATACCGTAAGAAGTCACAAATAAAATTTCTCCAAGATTGGTACAACAAATTTTTTCGGTCATCTAGCGGATTTTTCGAAAATAAATTTTTGTAAATTACTGACTGTCGATGTACTGATTCTGAAAACATTTTCGAAAAAATTTAACAAACAGCCTAAACTTGGTCGCTACCTAGTGGCAGAACCTTTTACTTATAAAGTAACGTTCCGTCAGTCCGTACGACGATATTATAAAATATTTCCCACCGAACCAACTATTTTTGTATTCTAAAATAAATTGTTACAAGCCCTAAACTCAATTCTTATGCTGCACTCGGTATACAAATCAACATTAACCTAATTTTGATACATATGTCACAAAATTATGACACGTTTATTAAACTTTTGAATATATTGTTTTATTTTTACAAGCCATCTGACAAATTCTCACAAAAAACATTTCCGAAGATACGACGAAATTTTCATTTTTTTTTATTTTTTTTATTTTGTTGGCCCTGGTGAAGATTTCTCTGGCAAAACCTTATTTTCACCATTCCAGCCCACGAGGCATACGTCCAATAAGTTTGATTGCAATCGACGCAGAAATGCCGAAGAAAGTCGATCGACAAAAACTTTTTTCATGTTTTCGCCAAAAAAGTTAATTTTATTTTTTTCATGTTGCATTACTGATTTCTATCGAAGGATTACATATGCTCTCATATCCATTAGGATCAATGTACCTACGCCACGGTGGAGTATTCAACCTAAAAATCCGGACAAAAATGTAAAATAAAAATTTTAACGAAAGACACCCATATATCATTTTTTGCACACCTCATAAATCAAGCTAACTTAAACCGGCTTCAAAAAAGGCTTGGGAACCGCGCTGGAGGCGCATAGATAGTTGAAATCTAGTTGATGTTAAATGCACACGTCTTGATTCTCGATACACCTTCAATTACAATAACTGTGCAGTTTGTGTTTTGAGCTGTTGGTAGTGATTTTTGAAAAATATTTCAATGGATACTTAAGATCAAGGTATGTACTTAATTTTGATATCACAATATGTTTGTTTTTCTTGATATTTAGTATATTTTTGAGATGAAAATGGCTTATACTAAAATATTAATATTTTTGATTAAATAATTTAGAAAAAAGATGTTTTTGTACTACTTCCGGGCATGATCGGGCTAAGATTTTTTTTTATAGTTAACTGTACACCTTATTAATGCTAACCAATCAAAAATATCTCACCCATCTACCCACCTTTTAAAAAAAAGGCAGTTTATATTTTATTGGTATTTTATCATAATTTAACACATTTACTTTATAGGCTGTTTTTTATTTTAGGTTCCGACCCAAATTACTTCCAAATGTCTAGTGTTTACGCCACTTCTCAAATTCTTCCCGTCAAGGCGATCTGAGTATGCGCCAAGAGTCAAGAATACGCGCCATATTGGAAGAACCAACAATTTTGTTCTAATATCAGTTTTGTGGTATTTTCCCGGTTTTTTCAAGTGTTTTGTGACCAACAACCAACCTTGACCAGCTGATTAATAAAGGAACATTTCGCTACATTATAATAGTGCTTATCGGTGATCATCCTATTGTTATCCTTTCCCTTCACCCTATATGTTATTTCCCATCCGAAGAGAGAGGAGAAGCAAGAAGAATTCTCTGGTAAGTCACTATTATTTCTTAACATCTTTGACATAATCATAAACCAAATATACAGTCCACTTTTTCATTCTCACTTAATTTTAGAAGTGAGATTTGGCCCAAACATTTGGTCCTTCGAGCCGGATTGGGTTATTGTTTGTTTTTTTCCAACTCAATTCAGTGATTTGGCCCAGTTGATTGTGTTAACTTTTCTGATCATTTTCTTGATTATTCAGCGATTTGTTAAAGTTTTAATTCCACCATTTGTTAGATTCTAATTTTGAAGATTAGATTAATCCAATTTTTTGATTTTATTACAAAATTATTTCTTTGAAAATTTCCGATTTTGTTAAATTGAGTATCGTAATCGAAACGATATTTCTTTCCGCAGCTGCATTGATAGTTTTATCACGTTCGTTAAATATTTGCCAGTTAAAACCGAATTTGTTTTTTAAATTCAAACTAAGAAGATTACCAAAATGACAAAAACCCAAATGGAAAAACGGCTAGAAATTTTGTCTGCGAAGCGAGAAAACATACTTAGACGAATACAATTATGTCATGATGCTGCAGTAACCTTCAGAAATGATGTTTCTAACCGCACCTACAAGGAAAACTTTAAAATAAGATACCACACCATCGAAAAAGTAGTTATGGACTATAAGGAAACTACGCAAGAAATAATAAATTTAAAGTTTGACCTAAATCCAGAAGAAAAACCTGATTATGGTTTGTTCCATGGTTTTGATGATATGCACGATACCATCCAATACCTAGCTTCCGAATTGTTAGAACCGAGTGCAAATAATTTACCCACAACATCATTAGCTGGTAATGAACACAGACCAAAAGTGAGGCTTCCCAAGATTGAATTGATTAAGTTTGATGGCACTGATACCGTAACATGGGGATACTTTAAATCCTGGGTATACTTTGATCAAAGCTTTCTTTATATTTCTTAACCTCGCTAGCGACCATGTCTTTCATGCGCGAGCTATTTTTTTCTACAAGGTGGTCATTATTAGTACCGCTAGTCAGTTGTGTTATTGCAAGTGCCATAGTGGCTCGTAGCTCCGCCTCAGTTGTTTATTTTCATTTGTCTTGGGTTTTGTCGCATTTATTGTGTTGAGAAACTTCACGTCCAGAGCGGTGAGTTTTTAATTTTCGCTTTTGGTTCTACTTGTAATGTTTTAGGCATGTCTTTGAAAGTGTTATCTATAAATATTTAGTTTAAATTTAAATTAGTGTAATACTTGGTAACGATTTTAATTCATAGGGTTACTTTGATCAAGATCTGGGGTAACATTAATCGGTTGATCAAGGTTTGCATCACCTACATTACTTCAGATTTACGATATTTTATTGTTATAATGTGTCTCATTTTAACCTGATCTTCTTTAGAAATTGCCACGCAAGCATAATCGATTAGCTTTACCGACAATACCGGAATTATACCTCCGAGAAGTTAGAAAAAGCGCTGAAAGTAGTGTTCGCGAGGCTTTTAGTAAGTTTGGAATACCTTTTGGCACATTATACAACAAATATGAAGATAGAAATAGAAGCTTACCAGGCCGTCCAACGATTTTCAAAGAAGAAAAACTAGCCATCCTTCGATCAGCAGCCAAGTGTTTAGCTTGGGGTGTCCTTTTGAATCTTATGGACATAAGAATGATGGCCAAGTACTCTTTAGAAAAAACAAGTAGGACGGTACCAAAGTTTAAAAACAATATTGCTGGAGTTGACTGGAGATACAGCCTTCTCGATAGGTATAAGGATTCGTTTGGACAAAAACTGGCTACCAATATGAAAAATCGAGAGCAGCAGTATCAAGAGAAACAAGAGAAAGACCTCCCAAGTTTAAATATGTTTAACAACGATGAGTCTAATTTATCAGATGACCCTGGAAAAAGACAAGGAGTTTACAGACGTGGCGTAAAATATCTGGAAAAGGTTATGAACCACTCGAAAAGCTGTACAACAGTTACGATAATATGTGATTCATCAGACGGCACATTGTTACTGCCTTACGTTGTATTTCAGAGCTTCCACCTTTACGATTCGTGGAAGGAAAATGGTCTACGAGGTCTTCCATGTTGTGACAAGTCATGTTGCAAGTTGGGAACAAGGCTCAATCGCACGGCAAGTGGATGGATTAGTGGCGCTATTTTCAGGGATTGGTTTAAAACCTTTTTTCTACCAGACGCCAAATGTTTAGATGGCCGGAAGGCTTTAATTTATTTTTAAGGTTTGCCAAAAATAAGGCCTAAAATAAGTTTCTTAATTTTTTGGATTATTTTAAAGCCGTAAGTCGAGTTTTTAATCCAAAATAGAAGGGTGATCAAAGTATCCCCAAGTCAAGTATAACTTTGATCACATGATTTTAATTTTTTTTCTCTGAAAGTATTAAATTTTAAGATCTCATATTTTCAGGATATGTAGGTGAAGAAAAACCGATATATCAGTTTTTTTTGTTTTAACTAAATTTACACACGAAAAGAGTTATTCAATGTTCAAAATAAATTTTGATCAAAGTATCCCCATGTTACGGTATGTCGCTTTGGCCAATTTTTTATGGTAATTTTAAGAACCTGATCCATGCTAAACCTGAATTTTCCAAGAGTGAAAAACTCCAATATTTATTAGGAAGTTTACACGGTAAAGCATTAAAAACATGCAGCGGTATAGAACCCGTACCTGATAATTATGATATCATATGGAAACTCCTAAAAGATACCTACCATGACAAGAAATTCTTATCTAACTTGTATTTAGATAGAATAACCAAGTTTCGCCCATTATCAATGCATCATCCTACAAAATTACAATTCTTTTTGGAAAACTTTGATACCAGTGTCAGCAGCTTGAAGAGATTGAAAATTGATAACCTCGCTGATTACATTATCACCTACCTGGCTATGTCAAAATTATCTCAAGAAACCATTAATGCTTTCGAATTGATTAATTCCCAGACTACAGATATGCCAACTTATGACCAATTGATAAGTTTTGTTCGTCAGCAAAGCAAAATCGTTATAAAACACGACAAGCATCCTGTTAGTGATCCACATTTCAAAAATCCTAAGACTTTCTTCACTAATAGTACCGACTCTCGTTCGAAAACCAATTTTCGAAATTGCATTTCGTGTAATAAACAACCACATTTGCTGAAAGATTGTATTCACTTCAGGAACAGCACACACGAACATAAGTTTGGCCTGTTAAAAGATAATAATCTTTGCTTTAATTGTTTTTCATCTAAACATTCCGCATCTTCGTGTCCATCGAGATTTAGCTGCACCATCTGCAATAAAAGACATCACACCTTATTGCATAAAACCAATCCAATTAGTTTGGCAACCCCTACTTCATCTACCGAAATTTCCAATGCCGCAATGAATTCTAACAACGAAGCGGTTCACAGTTTATGCACTAACGTTCTGTCAGTTAAGAATCCGAGTCCCAATTACGTTTTGTTGAGCACAGCCCTAGTTAAAGTAAAGGATAAATGGAATAAAGAGCGTACACTTCGATTCATTATCGATAGTGGGTCTATGTCCAATTTCTTGACCTTCAATTGTTGTAACCGATTAGGATTATCTTTCACCAAATTATCCACATGTGCCATTGCAATTGGTTCAGCTACCAAACCCATTAGTGGACGAACAAGTTTAACTATTTCTTCAAATTTGAATTCCAATTTGAAATACCCAATTGAAGTGTTACTCATCGATAAAATTAGTGACGAATTGCCAAGCTTTCCAGTAGATATTCAATTCTACAATCACCTAAAATTTCTACCATTAGCTGATCCGACATTTAATATTCCTGGTCCAATTGATGGTCTTCTTGGAGCAGCCATGTTTGCTGAGATATTAGGTACTCACAAAATACCGGGACCCCTTAACACCCCTACAGCCATTCAAACCACCTTAGGATATGTGATTCTGGGCAATATTTCTCAAATGAAAACCAACATAAGTCCTCTGAGCCGATCGACGTTCTTAACCTTAGATAATTTAGTAGAAAAAATGTTTGAACTTGAAGATTTCAATCCTCCTGCGTCAACTAAAGAAGATACTGTGGCCGAAGAAATATTTGTAAACCATGTGAAGCGTGATGAGAAAGGGCGTTATACAGTGGCTTTACCGTTTAAGGATGATCCAGAGAAGTTGGTAGATTCATATTTTCTTGCTAAAAGAAGATTAATTTCTTTGGAAAACCGATTGCTAAAATCCCCAAATCTTCGAATGCTTTATAATTCCGTCATCGAAGACTACTTAAGCCAAAAGCATATGTTGTTAGCACCAGAAAGTAGTTTAAATTCTCCTGGTTATTATATTCCTCATCACTGTGTATTTAAACCGGAAAGCGTTTCAACCCCATGTCGCATAGTTTTTGATGCAAGTATGAAATCTGATAATGGACTTTCATTGAATGATATTTTATATACCGGCGCTAAATTGCAAAATCATTCGATACCGATCTTGCTAAATTTTCGCTTATTTCCAATTGCCTTTTCATCAGACGTCAAACAGATGTATCGTCAAATTAATGTGATCGAGTCACACAGACCATATCAACGCATCTTATGGAGATTCAATCCGGAAGATCCCATCCAGGTTTATGAATTAAATACAGTAACCTTTGGTGTCAAATCATCTCCCTTCCTAAGTTTACGAACAGTAAAAAAATTATCAAGTGATGAATCTCTGTCCTATCCTCGAGCTGTAGCATATGTTAACAGAGATATGTATATGGATGATTTGATTTCTAGTGTACCCACTATTAAAGAAGCAATTGAATTATACCCTGACCTAATTAATATGTTCAAGTCCGGTGGATTTCAATTAGCAAAATGGACTTCAAATTCGTCCAACTTCTTAGAACGTATTCCAGATGAATTTAAATTAATCCAGCCTTTCGATTTTAATCAAGATAACGTAAAAATTCTTGGTTTACGTTGGAATCCCGTGACAGACCAGTTTTATTTTAAGATAACAATAAATATTCTACCCTGCACTAAGAGGAATATGTTATCTTTAGTAGCACGTACGTTTGATCCATTAGGTTTTTTGGCCCCTATCACGTTATTGATTAAATTGTTAATTAAGAAGTTGTGGGAGATGGGCATCGACTGGGATACCCCAGCACCTCCGGAAATTGGAAAAATATGGACAAAATGCCAAAATGAATTCGTTCTTCTAAACAAGTTCGAAATTCCACGTCATGTTTTGGTATTTGAGAAGACTCATGTGACATTAATTGGTTTTGCAGACGCAAGTCAATCCGGATATGCTGCAGTAGTTTATCTACAAACTATTGACTCGTCCAATAAAATTAATGTGAGATTCCTATGTGCTCAATCCAAGGTTGCCCCCATGTGTAAAATTACCCTTCCACGTTTGGAACTTTGCGCCGCTACGTTATTATCTAAACTTTTAGCACATGTTCGAGATATATATTCCAATCGAGTAAAAATAAATAATATTTTTGCATTTACCGACTCCAGTATAACCTTATGTTGGATCAATTCGACTACTAAGAAATTAAAACCATTTGTTGGAAATAGAGTAGCAAAGATACAAACTTGTTTACCTCCGTTACATTGGTATTACGTTCCAGGGAAATTGAATGTGTCTGATTGTGCATCTCGAGGACTCACTCCTTCAACTTTACTTCACCATCCTACATGGTTTGCTGGCCCTCTTTGGTTGACATCATCTCGTTCCAAATGGCCAATTAAACCCTTTTGTGAGATTATAGTCCCTTCCGATGATGATGATAAGAAAGAATTAGTGCTTCTTACCGTTCCAGATGTGATTTCTCCATTGTATTCATTGATAAATTATTTCTCGTCTTGGACCAAACTTCTAAACGCCACCGTTTATGTTCTTCGATTTATAAAAGTTTTATCAAACCAAACATCGATTACCACTTTGCATTTAAAAACTGCCGAAATGTTTCTCATAAAAGCCGTTCAACAACGTTATTTTCAAAGCGAGTTTCATAGTTTAAGGAATAATAAAGTCGTTCCATCGAACCTACGTCGTTTATGTCCCTTTATAAAAGACGGTCTTATCCGAGTTGGAGGGCGGTTAGCCAACGCTGCTGTTAGTTATGACCACAAACATCCTATTTTATTGCCCAAATCAGACCCGTTGGTAATCATGTTAATTACCTATTATCACAAACTACATCATCATGCGGGAGCATATTTATTGCAATCTTTGTTAATGCAAAATTACTGGATTTTATCAGCAAGAAGTATAATCCGCCGATGCATTTGGAAATGCAATCATTGTTTTAGTTTATCTCCAAAGCCTACAATTCCTTTGATGGCTAATTTACCATTTGAAAAAGTTAACCAAGCTAAAGCTTTTATATCAACAGGATTTGATTTCACAGGAGCCTTTCAAATTACGTTAAGTCGTCGCCGAGGTGTCCGAACCCAAAAAGCCTACGTCTGCCTCTTTGTGTGTCTAGCAACAAAGGCTGTTCATCTCGAGTTGGCTTCCGACTTATCTACCGAGTGTTTTATAGCCGACCATTGGTAAACTTTGTCCACTTCCAAACCAGTAACCAATGGTTTTAGTTTTGTTCATTTTTTGTTTTTTTTTGGATCCGTATTTAATTTTGCCTTTATTGAATTTATGTTAATTTTGATTTGGAATTTCCCTTATTTGTTTTCTTCTTTGATGATAATTCTTTTTGTTTGCTTATAAAAATATTCCTTCTTGAATTGATAATTCAAGCCCGGGCCGGCAGGATGTTTACGCCACTTCTCAAATTCTTCCCGTCAAGGCGATCTGAGTATGCGCCAAGAGTCAAGAATACGCGCCATATTGGAAGAACCAACAATTTTGTTCTAATATCAGTTTTGTGGTATTTTCCCGGTTTTTTCAAGTGTTTTGTGACCAACAACCAACCTTGACCAGCTGATTAATAAAGGAACATTTCGCTACATTATAATAGTGCTTATCGGTGATCATCCTATTGTTATCCTTTCCCTTCACCCTATATGTTATTTCCCATCCGAAGAGAGAGGAGAAGCAAGAAGAATTCTCTGGTAAGTCACTATTATTTCTTAACATCTTTGACATAATCATAAACCAAATATACAGTCCACTTTTTCATTCTCACTTAATTTTAGAAGTGAGATTTGGCCCAAACATCTAGAAAATCATTGTACATGATTTTCAAGAACAGCAATAAACGAAAACTGGATGAAAAACTATTAGAAATGGATTTTTTTTTTTTTTTTGATTTCATCCCTTCGAAAATAACCACAATACATCGATAATAATTTTTTTATTATTTTTCCATAAGTTTGTAAGTCAAATTCTCGACATATAAAAAATTTCAAAAGTTTATTCTGTTATTTTGCTTTGCACCCCCAGAAAACCACCCTATTTATCAATATATTTTTTTTTGATTATTTTTTCTAAAATTCCAAGCATATTTTGAACTCATTTGGTGTGTTTCAGAGTTTTGTCCCGTTTTTAGTGTCAAATACCCCACTGTGCTACGTACCAAATTTGGGTAAGATCCCTTCAGCACTTCTTGAGTTATTCACTCTTAAAGTTTCAACTTTGACAACTTGTGATTTTTGACAGACGACAGATAGAAGATTAATTTTACCTATTCTGGATAAAGCCTTTTAAGGCTTTTAAAATAACATATCGCAAGACAAAATATTTTGTAAAAATCCCGTATTATTTTCTTGTGGTGGCACTCCTGATTGATAGATCGCGACGAAAACCTTATTTTCACCTTTCCACCGTGAACCCTACCACCATACCAAATTTGGTCGCAATTGGTTGGATGGTTCGGAAGCAAATCGATCGACAAAATTTGACGACCGACAGACAGACCGACACAGAAATTTTTATTTTACTTTTTGCAGATCTTTACGTTTCTGAACACGGTGATCTCGAAAATGCAAAAAAAAAGTTGAAATTTTTTTTCGATTACCATACCTCCAACTTTTTTTTTAAATTGATTGGAGGTAAAAACTTTACATTATGAAGACCAATGAAAATACATTCTTCTATGTGTGCTCTTGCTTGGAAATGGTTAGAGTACCTATAAGTTTTTTGTAACATAATTTTGCTTTACGTATTATATTGTTTGCGATAAAATTGAGAAGATCTTGACCCATATTCATAGCAGCTTTGGCTGTTGGAAATTTGTGTTGGTCTAACTTTCGTTGAGATCGACATCTACTATGCATTTTTCTTATAGAAAAGTATGTAATATGAAAGGCACCACCAAAGTTCTAAAGTTTGAAAAGAAAATTATGTTACAAAAAACTTATAGGTACTCTAACCATTTCCAAGCAAGAGCACACATAGAAGAATGTATTTTCATTGGTCTTCATAATATAAAGCTTTTTTTTTATAAACTTGTTTTTAATTTATTTTTTTTTTAAATCGTGATATTTCATTATAAATGTAATTGGTTCCTTTTTTTTTAGTTCTATAGTAAAAGCTCTGAAAATAAAATTTCTGTATATTGTTTTTAATTAGTTTAATTTTACACTTACATTCGCTTCTGTTGGAAATATTTTGATTATTTCTTCCACCAACGCGTTGGTTCCAAGACGTTGCAACGTCTTGAAATTTGGTCAAGTTAACGTTATACCATTATCGTCAAAATATTTGTCTATTATGTTAATAAGAATACCCCTTTGCGATTCGTCGAAACTTTTAAATGTGTCGTATGTTGCGCATATTTGTAAAGCTTTATTACAGCTATTTAATATATTAGCTAATGGGATTTCCTTAGCCTCGGAAGGTGCTGTTAGATAACACCTACCCGTTCTCAACACATCATTCGCTTTTTTCCAAAGAATTTTTTCTACTCATTTAGTGCATGTTTAAAACGTACTAATATAACGTTTTTAAATTACTGCAATATTTAGTTTGCGTCACCAATATGCAAAATTTTTAAGTCATCTTTTGTAAACCCTTCGTCTAAAATTTAAATGTCTTAAAATAAACAGATTTAAACTACAAATGATATGTTTTTATAAATTTATTATAGGTGTATGTACTTACCTTCTAGATGTTGGTAAACTTCTGTTAAGTTCCAACTTAGAGCAATTCCTGTAATTCAACATCTTTGACTTTTGCAGCTTCGCAATTATGGCAAATTTGAGAATTCGTATAAAGTTTTGTTATTTTTGTTAGTGCAATTACGGCTAAAGTGACCATATTTGAAAGACGGCAATGACGGACGAAAGCCCGTATCAAATTTTTTTGGTGGAAAAGGGGTTGGAATTGGAGTTTTAAGTCATGTCATATAGCACAAATTTTCATGCTTAGGTTGGCACCACAAGCAAAGAATTCAAATTTCAAAATTAAATTCAGGTTAAGAATTCAAATTCTGTTCAGGGTCGTCTCAAGCGGTGAAAAATTGTTTTTCAAAAACCACGTTTTTACCAACCAGCGTCATAAACCACCAATCGCAAACTTTCATTTGTCATTGATTCACAATGTCGGACATTTTGACGGACAGTTTGCTCTGACGGACAGCTTTTTTAATAAAATAAAAATTAAAAATTTTAAAAACCCCAGACTGTAAAAAAATTCTAAAATAATTAATAATAAAAGCACCTTACTTTAAAAACTACTGTTCCCTTTAAAAAGAAAAAAATAATTTTTTCTTCTTCATTCAACAACAAATTCTCAGACACTTAACTCGAAAAATTAACTTATCATCAACCCCCCCCCCTCCGCTACAAAATTTAAACATTAATTTTGAAGTCAGGGGAAACGGAGATTTGTTCCACTTACGAAACCTGTTTATACATTCCATATTAAAAATTCTCCGTTTCCCCTGACTTCAAAATTAATCTTTAAATTTTGTAGCGGGGGGGGGGGGGGGTAATGATAAGTTAATTTTTCAAGTAAAGTGTCTGAGAATTTGTTGTTGAATGAAGAAGAAAAAATTATTTTTTTTTTTAAAGGGAACAGTAGTTTTTAAAGTAAGGTGCTTTTATTATTAATTATTTTAGAATTACCTCCAATCAATTTTAAAAAAAAATTGGAGGTATGGTAATCGAAAAAAAATTTCAACTTTTTTTTTTTGCATTTTCGAGATCACCGTGTTCAGAAACGTAAAGATCTGCAAAAAGTAAAAAAAAAATTTCTGTGTCGGTCTGTCTGTCTGTCGGTCGTCAAATTTTGTCGATCGATTTGCTTCCGAACCATTCAACCAATTACGACCAAATTTGGTATGGTGGTAGGGTTCACGGTGGAAAGGTGAAAATAAGGTTTTCGTCGCGATCTATCAATCAGGAGTGCCACCACAAGAAAATAATACGGGATTTTTTAAAAATATTTTGTCTTGCGATATGTTATTTTAAAGGCCTTAAAAGGCTTTATCCAGAATAGGTAAAATTAATCTTCTATCTGTCGTCTGTCAAAAATCACAAGTTGTCAAAGTTGAAACTTTAAGAGTGAATAACTCAAGAAATGCTGAAGGGATCTTACCCAAATTTGGTACGTAGGTACATTGATCCTAATGGATATGAGAGCATATGTAATCCTTCGATAGAAATCAGTAATGCAACATGAAAAAAATAAAATTAACTTTTTTGTCAAAAACATGAAAAAAGTTTTTGTCGATCGATTTTCTCCGGCATTTCTGCGTCGATTGCAATCAAACTTATTGGACGTATGCCTCGTGAGCTGGAATGGTGAAAATAAGGTTTTGCCAGAGAAATCTTCACCAGGGCCACCACAATAAAATAAATTAAAAAAAATGAAAATGTCGTCGTATCTCCGGAAATGTTTAACCGATTCAGCTAAAATTTGGTGTGTCGATGGAGCTTTGAAAGTATAAGTATTGGTGAGAAAACAAACCGAGCCAATTGCAACAGGGCGGGGCAGGTCAGAAAAATTATAGAAAATATTAACTGAAATCTTAATTTATATATTTTTTGTGAGAATTGGTCAGATGGCTGGCAAAAATAAAACAATATATTCAAAATTTTAATAAACGTCATAATTTTGTGACATATGTGTCAAAATTAGGTTAATGTTGATTTGTATACCGAGTGCAGCATAAGAATTGAGTTTAGGGCTTGTAACAATTAATTTTAGAATACAAAAATAGGTGGTTCGGTGGGAAATATTTTATAATATCGTCGTACGGACTGACGGAACGTTACTTTATAAGTAAAAGGTTCTGCCACTAGGTAGCGACCAAGTTTAGGCTGTTTGTTAAATTTTTTCGCAAATGTTTTCAGAATCAGTAAATCGCAGTCAGTAATTTACAAAAATTTATTTTGGAAAAATCCGCTAGATGACCGAAAAAATTTGTTGTACCAATCTTGGAGAAATTTTATTTGTGACTTCTTACGGTATTATGTGACGTATATAAAAATTTTGGAAAAAATTCAGTGGCGTACAAAAATAAAAAATTTTTTCATTTTAGATTTTGTTAAAAAAACTTTTATAGATTGATTTAGGGTAGGGGGTGATACATATAGATATCTTTGCCAGGGCTACCGATATCTTTGTTAAGGCTACCACAATAGATAACAAAAATGAACATTATGTCATCGTATCTCCGGACAAAATTTGGTGTGCTGGTGATTGGAGGTATTGCGGCAGAGAGTGACGATATTTTTTTTACAGTCAGGGGTTTTTAAAATTTTTAATTTTTATTTTATTTCACTATTTTTGTAGTATATTTTGTCAAAATGTATAGAGAAAGTAATATATGTTTTAAACCGCTTCGTGATTCAGTCAGCCGATGTGGAACACACAATCAGTGGAACACGGGTTCTGTTCAACGGCATTGCATCTTCCAAGCGTGCCTCGGTCAGTTGTCTGTAAACTGTCGCTTTTCCTTTCTCTATTCCTAGAGAAAAAGCACTATGAAGTGTTCGCCCGTTAACTAATCGGGCTGCGACACCCGTGAAGGCAGTCACCTCAACGAATGAAGCTCTCATCAACGGATCCACTGTCGGAGCATAACATATCTTGATTTGGTGTACAATAGTTTTAAGCAAAAAGGTCTTGCCGCAACCAGCACCGCCAGTAATGAAGAGCTTCAAAGCGTCAACGCCTTGATCGTTGGCATACACTTCTTAACGAATACGGGCAGTGATTGTGTCGAATAAACGCTTCTGTTCCATATTCATACTGCTGACAATCTGAAGAAAGTCTTCTTCTGAGATATTATGCTCCTTCTCATCCTCAAAACCGGTATCTTGGATATCAATGTCCACTAAGTCGGGATCGCAGCCGTCGATCATTGCACCGACAAGATCATCGAGTGGGGGTTTTGGGGTTTGGGGGGAGGTGAAGAGATAGTTTTCTGAGATAAAATTTCTTCTCATGAGTGAAAATTGTATTTGACCAGCCAGGAACATTCCCCTGGTCTTTACAAACATGCTGTCAAAAATTTACGTCGCTACCTGTAACCATTCGGGAGATATGGTGACACAAATATATATATATATATATATAAATAAACACAGATTGTACATAGTAACTTCATATACCCTGTGTTTTTGAAAAAAACAGTCAGGGGTAAAAAACGGACGTTCCGTCGTAATGACGGACGGATGGTCACTTTAATTACGACAATTTAAGTTTTCTATTTTGATAAAAATTTTCTGTTTAAACCGAAATTTTTTTTATCAGTCTACTGTATATATATGAAGTGAATCATAAATACCGAGAACAGCAGTCAATGCACTTTTCTTTTAGTATTTATGTACAGGTTCATTGTATACAACGAACGGTGTCCATAGATATTATGAAGTGAATGATAAATATTGTGAAGTGAATCATAAATACCGAGAATAGCAGTCAATGAACTTTTCTTCTAGTATTTATGAACCGGTTCATTGTATACAATGAACGGTGTTCATAGATATTATGAAATTAAAACTTCAAAATAACAAGTTAGTTAAAACGAATAAAATGCAATAATTATATTTGAGCTTTCAGCGAAGGTTAGCGCTATCATCAAAAATTATAATTTATAATGATAAAATTATAATTATCATCAGGAAATATAATTTCTGATGATAGCGATAACCTTCGCTGAAAGCTCAAATATAATCATTGCATTTTATTCGTTTTAACTAACTTGTTATTTTGAAGTTCTAATTTTATTAATTTTCACAAGTTAAGAATTTATATAATTAAACATAGATATTATGAGGTAAATCATAAATATTATGAAGTGAATCATAACTATCAAGAATAGCAGTCAATGAACATTTCTTCTAGTATTTATGAACGGGTTCATTGTATACAATAAACGGTGTTCATAGAGAGATATTATGAAATGCATCATAGATACCATGAATAAATCTTGCTAAGCAGTCAATGAACTGCAGTTCATAATATTTATGAACGGCATTTTTTATTATTATGAAAATGTGTTAATTTGTATTGCAAAAATTCAATGAACTTTGTCAATGAACCTAGTTTCATTAATATTATGATCAACATTTTTTTCATTGTATTGACATTTGTCCGATAACTTGATTAAAATTCGTTAAAGAATGAAAAATAAAATAACAATGAAATCAATTCTAATAAGCTATCGTGGGTAAAGAAAAACCAATGGTGAAAAACTTTACCCCAATACTGTATGTAAAATAAAATTAAATCAGAAGTGGACTGTAGATGTTGCTAAGTCCATTTATGTCGGTTTTGCGGTTCATGGAATTTTTCTGTTTTTTGATCTCGATCATTTCGTGTAGTAACCTATCCCTGTATGTTGTGACAGTTTTGATTATTTTCGTGTTGTTGAAATCGATGTTAAGCCCGTCTTCTAAAATATGGTTCGCCGCAGTGGTGGACTCTGGTTTATTGCATCTTATTGATGATATGTGTCCACTAATTCTTTTTTTCAGCCATTGGTTGGTTTGACCGATGTAAACCAAATTGCAATCATTACAATCCCCTTTATAGATGACCCCATATTTATTTTCTTGTGGAATTGGATCTTTAAGATTGGAATAATGTAGGCCTAGGTTGTTGGGAGATGTATAAGAAATTTTAATGTTATGCTGTTTGAAAAGATATTTTATTTTTTCGCTAAGTCCGTTAACGTAAGGCAGGGATGCACAGACTTTTGGGCCTAGGAGCCACTCGGGCAGATTATGAGCTAAAGGCGGGCCGCTGTAAATAAAAATAATTTAATAAAATATTTTAAAAAATATTTATTTTTGATAAATTGAGTTTAGTGTTTATTTTTTGCCATTTATATTCATTCGCTTGTGGGCCGCACGCACATCGACGGCGGGCGGCACGCGGCCCGCGGGCCGCTGTTTGTGCATCCCTGGCGTAAGGGATTACAGCGTAACCTGTGTTTAGCTCTTTTACTATTGTGTTCACATTATAAAGCTTGTATACTCTATCATTTATAATTTTGTTAATGAGATTATTTGGATAGTTGTTTTTTATGAGGGTCGTTTCTTTGGCAATTTTAAAAGTGCCTTTTCTAAATTCTCCGTGTGTTATGGTCGATTTATACTCAACATTTAACATTTAACATTTAGCATTTAACATTTATCATTTAAGAAGTTTAACAATAGGAATTGTGGGTAAGCATTTATACTCATTTAACATTTAACATTTATCATTTAAGAACATTTAAGAGATGATCAACTTTCATCTAACATTTAACATTTAAGAAATTTTGTTCACACTGCGCAAGATTAAACGGCGTGCGCAAATTATTGTTTACTTTGAAGATAATTATGGAGTTAGCAGTAACAAAAATTAGTAATTCGTTACCACAGAAATATCTTTTACTTTTCCCATAGCCCAAAATAAACTAAAAATCGCCAAACAAAAATCTTTGAAGACATAAAACAATTCACAATACTAACTTATTCATATCAAATGTTAAAAATCTGTCAACTACTTAAATGTTAAATGAACTGAGCATGTATCTGGACTCATAAATGTTAAATGCAAGTGATAAATGATAAATGTTAAATGCTAAATGTTAAATGTTGAGTATAAATCGACCATTAGTTTAATTGCCAGATCTATCAAGCCAATGGCAGTACCAATTTTCTGACTTTGATGGTGGTAAGAGTTATAGTTGAGGTATCTGCCTGACCAAGTAGCTTTTTGTGTCCATTTATATTTGAGAATGTTATTGACTTTAATAATTTCGATATCTAAAAATGTTATTTTATTATCTTGTTCTTTTTCTAATGTAAACTCTAATCTAGGATGAAACCCGTTAAAGTGTTCAATGATAAAGTCTTCTTGGTCTTTGGGAATGGCTGTTATGATATCATCGACGTATTTTTGGAAAAACGGTAACTTAAAAGGCAATGATGATATTCTGTCATTTTCCAAACTTTCCATAACCAAATTGGCTAAGGTAGCGGAAATGGGACTTCCCATGGCCGTGCCAAATATTTGCTGGTATAGTTGGTCGTTATACTTGAAGTAGGTGGCACATAGACAGAGTTTAAGAGCATTAAGGAAGTTGATGTTAGTGTGGTTTTTAATTTGTTCCCATTTGTCTTCTACAGCTTTAGTGACCAATTCCAAAGGTATGTTTGTGAATAATGATTTTACATCTAAAGATACCAACATAAAGTCATCGGGGATAATGAAGGTTTTTATTTCTTCAACAAATGTCCAAGAATCTTTGGTATAATATTCGGTTTTTGGTAATAAGTTGGGATTTAGCAATTCTTATTAAATAAAAACTCACATGTATCAAATATCTCCATGAAATATAACAAACAGGTGCCAGTGCTTATAGACTAATTCAATATCGTTAAAAAAATATATCACTTTTATAGCGCAAATTAAAAAAAATAATATTTTGAAATGTCCGAAGTTAGACGTAAAGCAGGGTAAATTCGGACGCCCGATTATCGATGTATTTTCATAACAATTAAAATGTATAAACTTCATAATTATGGCATTTTAAGCCACTTTTTGACCCCTCCCTCCCCTTGGTAATAAATCGTGAGGTTCTAAGGTAACCCCTCTCCCCCTGCCCACATCACCTGGTTTTTTTACGAAAAGATATACGTGATTGTAACAACATCCCCCCCATCGTGATCAGTCGTGATTTTCACCGTTATTCTACTCCCTCCCCCTTTAGAATCTCGCAAGATTAAAGGACTACCCCTAAAGCTAGTTACATGCACCTGCAATTTGCGATTTGCGCAATGCGATTTTTGTTGTGATTTGATTTTGATTTTGACTTGCCAATGTGATCGCTTGTCAGCGTGATCACTCGTCATGTGTTCGGTTGCGTGTGTTTACTTGTCGCGGGTTTACTTACCTATCATGTGGTCACTAGTCCGACCACCATACCGATTTTACAAAATGCAAATAATACAATAAGTATATATTAATAATCCCAAAATCGAAAATTTTTTAGTTACGACAGTTTACCTCTCGGGTACAGATTATTAATAATTTAATAATTATAAAAATAAGGCAATAATTTAATAAAGTGACCCGTATATTCTAGTAACGAAGTATTTGAAGGTTATATTTTTCAAAAATCGTTTTTATGAATTTAACACTAACGTTAAAAAAATATTACATGCATATACAAAAGATAATAGCTTCCTTACATCAGGAAGTATAAGGGTATATAAATTTTAACATAAAACAAGGTGAAACTCGCTTTTGCGATAGTTTTTAGGCCTCTATACAGTTCTATATAGTTCTTAAATTTGAAACATGCGGACAGACACGGAGCCAGAACATAAGGCTTCTTTCTATACGATGTATAGAAGCCTAAAAAGTCAAATTTTGTACATATGCTGCTGACAGTACTAATGAATCTCACTGACAAAACTCAAATATAAGTTGTTACATGAACCGTAGAAGAGATTGTCTAGAATGCCGAAGTTAAAAATTTGTCTACAAGCTATCACTAGTAATATGAAAATAGTATGTGTCATCTGTCCGAAATTACCCTGCAGTCCGAAGTTATACCATTTTACGGTATATAAAATATCATTTTCGCAAGCCATTAACATAAAAGCATCCAAATTATTATTCGACATTGAATTCCGCAATCTATTTTTAATGTATTTTAACTTGGAAAAACTTCTTTCACATTGCACTTGATTTATTGATAATGTTAACACATATTTGTAAGCATTTCCTAGTGCATAATATGCCTCACTGTACATATTGTACTTTTGAATGACAGAATAACAGCAAATTGCACATTTAAGACAAGATTTACATTTTTTATTATTAACATCAAAATCATCATCTCTTTCAAAATCATCGTTGTTTCTGCATCAGTTTCATCTGTATCTATAACTGTAACATTACTCTCCGCATTTGTTATTGCCGAAACTTTAAATTTATGCCAATTTTTCGCGAAACTAACCAATTCTTCTTGCAGATTTTCTTTTGTAATATTTGGGTAATAGTTTTCTAGCAGTTCACACAATTTTTTAAAGCTATTTGATGGTATTTCTTGTTTAACTTCATCAAAATTTGTTGGAGACAATAAGGCAATTATCATTATAAAGCTCACCATTATTCTTAAATCTACATTCTATAGAATTTATAATTTTATCTAAAATTCTAATATGGGTTTCAACTTCGTTATTGTTTTTGCGGCTATTTCTTATGGGATTATCATCCGCCAATTCTCCAGCCATTTTCTTTCGTTATCTTATTTTCTTTTCGGGAAAGGAAATTGGTAAGTCGATGTCCATTTCTTTACGGCTGTCAATTTCATCTTGTGCCCATGCAATAAACGTTTGCGTACATGTTTCAATATCACTCATGTCGCGACTTACGGACTTTAATAAGTCTGGGTATAGTATCCATCCTGTGATTTGTTTAGTCAAATTTTGTAGTCATCATCACCTGGTTTGTTTATCCGGGTAACTTGATTTAGGTATTTTAGATTAAAGGCTTCGTTACTATGGTTTTTTGTTGATTAAAGTCAAATTGGACAAGCCAAGATTGCAAAGTTGGTTTGTTTCCATAACATCAAATCGTTGTGTCGTGCTAAACACTGGAGGTCATTAACCTGTGAATGAAATTGTTTAAATATTGTTATATGTTAATTTTAAGGATTTAGTTTAAGAAGTGTTTTGATTTGGGACAATTGAATTAACCAAACTATAAATTTATGTGTGATGGACAATTAAATTTGATAGTGGTGAGAGAAAACCAAAAAATGTTTGGATTATTTGGACAATTTGGAATGCGGGACGAACGGTGAATTATGATTGGTTGGTGGAGAGACAGGCTCCTTCTAATCAACATACCGTTCGTTCATTGGTTAACTTGCTTTGGGTAAAAATCCGAATTCCGCTCGGATTTTGTATAAAAGGAGGTGCATTCGCGAAATTTAAGGCAGTCTTATAAAAATGTTGAGAGAAGAAGCCGCGGGAGCTCTGGACACTCTGGGCAATGCTTTTTTTTAAGTTTGCTTATAAAGCCTGAATTTTGATAATTCTGGACTTAAACAAAAGTTTGGAAATTTTGAACACAGTCAAAATTTCAATAATTGGTTTTCATTTAAGCAAAGTTGCTCAACAGCATAAATTGTCGTGCAATGATCGTTCATTGTCAATCAAGTTTAACTAATTAAATATTTTCCAACGGAAAAGAAAAATAATTTGGCAGAAGTGCTACAATAGAAAAAGGAATGGGATACAAGGAAATTCAACGTACTCGCCTTTAAAAAAAACCGCAAGATAATCTGTGAAGTGCGTCGCAATTTGTGTTTTGTGTCGAGGGAATGTGCCGATACGGTCCTGGATATTTTGGAGCATTCAACATCTGCAATAGCATCGTTAAACAGGTTATATTATGTTGTGTTGAAAAATTGTTGTATAATTTGTTAGATTTAGTTCTTTTTTCTTATTTTAATTTTAAATTTGGGGGTTAGGTTAAAAAAAATCGTTTATAATTTCAAAACTTACCTTTTTGCAAATAAACCAGTGTAAATGCAAATTCGATTTCATTTACGATAACACTTCACAACAAACAACAATTTTAATTCAAACAAAAGTTTCAACAAAAGCTATATAGTACTCAGTCTCCAGATGTTTCATCAGTAACAGGAGGGGTATTATTAGACCTACTTCAAACGAAACAGTGGCGTTTCACAAAAAGTTTAGATAGTTAGCGACCAAAAGGCGAGTCTACTATGCAGGAAATTTGTTATAGTTCTATAACTGGCGCCGGGCATTCATTTAAATAAATTCATTTAATTTATAATAGTAAGGTTTCACTGCAATATAATACATAATATAAATAATTTATTTTAATACCGCGATAATGGATATACCTAAACCATATTTTTATTAATTCTTTTTCGAACTTTGGTTATTTTAATTACCTTAAGTCCGATTCGAATATTCGGGGTAAATAACACACGCAAAATACTTTAAGTCTGCTCTTCACAGTTCTATACGTTAAATTTCTCTCCTTTCATAAAATCGAATAGTAAGCAATCCACAGCGCGTGACTTATCTGAATTACCACAAAATAAATAAAACATAAAAGCTTAAGATCGAGCTATTTATAGGCAGTCGGAAGAAGAAATATAAAACTTAATTTTTTTGCTGATTAATTATGTAGACAAATAATAGTGTCAAGTATAGAAATAAATGTACAAATATCCCACAAAAATTTCTTAAGAAAATAAAAATTCACTCTGGTTCTTTATTTTCGGTAAGTACATGTTTCCGAAGATGGGTTGGTAGATCACTAAGACGTACTTTCAGCCACCGGCCCTGCGTGCCTCTGAACAGCCGGCCCAACGGGAAATTTCCGTTGAAATTTCCAAAACACCCTGTATGTTTTTTAAACATTACTAAGTATGCGTTAAGTTGGCATTACGGAGGAAAGCAGCTGGAAAGAGAAGATGAATATAAACGGTGACCGGACAGGTGACCACATGACAAGTGAACCTACGACAAGTGACCACAGTACATCTGAACACATGACAAGTGAACACGGTCACAACTGAACCCACGATAACTGAACACAATCGTAATTTTTACAGTACATTTACAAACCCTTTATAAGGAATGTGTCATAAAACACCAATCACAAACCTTCACATTAGCTTTGTTGTTGTGTTGAAACCTATTTTAGTTAAAATGCTCATTGAAGTTAAGCAATTAATGAAAACCTTGCCAATAAGGCTAATGAGGGTTTGTGATTAGTGTTTTATGACACATGCTTTATACAGAGTTTGTAAAACGATTGTAAATTTCTTTATGAATACAGGGGATAGCAAAAAAATTCAGCCAGGCATTCAATTTCTTATTTACCTATCCTGAAGGTATCACTGTGCCTGAAACAAGCGTTTTAATACTGAAACAAGCGTCACCAGCTCTTATGCCCTTCGACTAACAGTTTTTTATGTCAACTAAAAATAATCAAAAATTTTTTTTTAATTTTCAAATTTTTATGTAAGTGGTATTATTAGAAAACTTTAGTTTGTACTAAGTAACCTCAGTACATATGTATATATACCCCAATATAATGTTATAATGCTATATTATAGTTCTAGAAGTTCAAATCGAAAACAAAAAACCCCTTGTGTGAAAACAAAAGGTAAGTAAAAGAAATTACATCGCATCTAGCACAGATTAAATTTGTAGCAAATTATATTTCTATTTTTTAACATTTTATTCTAAATCATTATATATTTTTATTTTTAAGAGTCTCATATTTTGCAATGGAATTTTTAAAAACTCAGCGAGGAAATGCAGTCTTACTATACAAAGGATTTGAATATATTAAACATCGAGAAAATAAAGATACTGGCGAGGTGACATGGAGATGTAGACAGTATCAAGCCCGGACTAGTTGTTGCACCGCTGTTATGAAAACGAATGGAGATAATGTGGTTGCAGAACCAAAAACACACACCCATGATTCTGTTCCACAAAAAGCAAAGACCAATATTCTAATAAGCAAAATGAAAGAAGATATTAAATCTCTTGGTGCAACTCCTAAAAATATCATAGGAGATGCATTACAAAATGTTAGCAATGATATCCTTCAGCACATTCCAAAACAATCATCTCTTAATAGAACTTTGTTACGACATAGAGAAGATGTGCACATAGCTGTACCAACTACCTCCAACTTTGAAATTCCAGAAAAGTATATTCATTTAATTCTTCACGATTCAGGAGCTAATGATGAAAACAGAATACTGGCACTTGGACATGCTGATTTATTGTTAGAATTGGATAAAGATGAAATTTTTGGTGATGGAACATTTGATAAGGCACCGACAATGTTTTACCAACTTTACACGTGGCACACAAAAATAGGTAATTCCTACCCTCCATGCATATATTTTCTTTTAAAAAGGAAAAATTTGCAAACTTATAGCAATATGTGTCAAATTTTAAAACAATTATTGCCGAACTTAGCACCAGAAAAGGTTTTGGTCGAATTTGAGCAGGCCTGCATTAGTGCAGTTCATACAGCTTTCCCAAATGCAGAGGTTAAAGGTTGCTATTTTCACTTGTGTCAGAGTTTGATTCGAAAAATTAGTTCTGTTGGGCTTAAGGCTGATTTTGAGTCAGACATTGACACCAAATTAAAATTAAAATCACTGGCAGGTTTGGCGTTTGTACCGATAGGTGAGGTGAGACGTGTCTTTGATGTACTAGCTGCAACATTCCCGGATGACACCAGATATAACGCAGTTCTTACGTATTTCTTTTCAACTTACATTGAAGGTGCAGTAGGAAGAGAACCTCAATTTCCAATTTCTATTTGGAATCATTATGATGCTGCAATACTGAAATCACCAAGAACAACGAATTGCTGTGAAGGATTTCATAACGGATTAAATTCATTATTTCATTGTAGCCATCCAAGTATTTGGAAGTTATTTGATGGTCTTCAGAAGGACATATCATGTCATAGGCTTACGCTAATAAAAGCACAAACCGGCCAACCGGAAAAGAAGAAAAGAAAATATGAACTTCTAGATGACCAGGTGGCTTTAACAGTTGAGACATATGAAAATAATTACGATAAGTTATCATACTTGCCGCCGGATGGCAAATCTTCAATAAAATTAAAATGTCATTTAGAACTTTTTTTTGTATATTTGATTGCAATATAGTTTATTAATTACAATGGTTTAGTAATTAAAATAGTTTATTAGTATTTGTATTAGTATATTATATTATATTAGTATATATTTTACTTTTTGTGTTCAGTTATCGTGGGTTCAGTTGTGACCGTGTTCTGTTGTCAGGGTGGTCACTTGTCGGTGTGTTCACTTGTCGGTGTGGTCGCTTGTCGGTGTGGTCACTTGTCATGTGTTCAGATGTACTGTGGTCACTTGTCGTAGGTTCACTTGTCATGTGGTCACCTCTCATAGAATCGATCCATACATAGATTTAAGACTTACTGTTGATTAGCGTAAGAAAAATGGCCAATATTTAAAACAATTGTGTACGATTGGTGTTTTGCAATAAAAAAATTTTAAACGAAATAATTAACTTCAAGCTTTAAATTATTGATGATTCTTCTGTTAAGCGATTATAACGATGAACACTGTAAGAAGGCTTTAATTGATTTAAACGAAAACAAAATCCAAACTTAAATCAATTTATTCAAGAAAGCAACAATGATAGACATGTTTCGATTTTATTAGGTCTCATCAGTATCACATAGTTGTGCTCTTGAAAAAATTGATTTCATTTTTTACCTTATCCAATTACGGATTAAACTGATTAGATTAAGATCATTAATTCGCGCAATGCTATAGTGGTAACCCCCGACCCCCGTTATTTTTTATAATAAAAAAAAAGAATTTTTTAAATTTCACATTTCATGTGTTTATATTTATTATAAAAACAAAATCGATATTCTGTCCAAAGAAGTTTTGTACAATGAAAACGACTATGAAGAATATTTAGAAGAAAACGACAATCATTATGAAAATAATAAAATTCGGGGAACATACATAATATAGTCAATCATTATATTACGAACATTTTTACAAAATTATCTGGAAGTTAAAGATAAGGTTTCAAATAAATCACAAGACGCTAAGAAGTACATGAAGTAAATCCTTTACGATCTGAAAGTTTTAAAGATTACTTGTTAAATAGTTATATGCCATTTGTGCCACTTTGGACCGCAATCCTGGCACCCCTTTGCGATAACACATTAAGATTTATATAGCAATTCCAACGTCGAATGCTGGTTTAAAATAGTGAAGAGCGATATTCTGTAGTTTCAATGTAATTAAAAAATTGAAAGGTTTGTGGATCGTTTGGGAGAGAGAATTCAAGTAGATTTAAAAGCAATCATATATATGACATTGGCTTAAATACAAAAAAAAACAGAAGAAAGCATAGAAGTGGATTTGCTAGAAATCGACCAATTGTTTGCAGAGGAAACATGACGACCGAAACTGAAAAGAACCAATTATTTTTTTAAATTAAATATTGCAAAAAGATTGGCCAGAGAAAAAAAAGGAATATAAAAGAAGTATGCGTCAATTTTATTTCAGATGACGAAGAGACCAAAGTAATATCAAACGATGAAGTTGTTACCTTAAACCCAGATAATGAAGAAGTTAATTTAATTTCAGATAGTGAAGAAAATAATTCTGAAATTAAAACAAGAGAAGATAATAATACTGCACATAGATGACAAAGATATGTTTGATGCGCGGGATCTTAGTGAATTGATTTTTAATTACGAATATGATCTTTATTAATTTAATTAATTTATTATTTCAGTTCATACGTTGGATACCATAAAAATTAAAACTGCGAGAACGGATTACAAATCGTTAATTTCAAAGTACAACGTATCAAAAATTTTATCAAATCTCCATGCAGTTGACGTTGACTGACTGATTATTGCATCGATGCTGGTGCTATTAAATATATTGACAAAATCGACAAAATCTAGCATTTACTATGTAGATACAGTATCGTGTCAAATAATATTTACGCCAGGTTTCATAGAAAAATCAAAATGTCTAAATAAATTTCAACCATATGTGAAAAACTTGAATAAATAATATTGATGGAACTCATTGGACATTGATTATTGCCGATTTAGAAATCCACATAATTGACTATTTAGATCCTGGTTATGCCACAATAAACAACGAAGAAATATTAGAGATGGGGAAAACATACGTTATTGCACGACATGAACATAATGACAATAAGTATGAAAGAATCTACTTCAGAAAATTAAAAGTTGCAAACATTTCTGATTATCCTAAGCAATCAGATGGAAAATTGTGGAGTGTTCGTTTTATATTACATTATTAAAATGTTATCCGAACTGCAAGACATGAAGTTATTTGTAAAGAAATAGAACGATTCTCATATTGATCCGCAGAAGTTTAGAGTCGACTTGCAGCAACTTTTATTAATTTCATCAGAAAATATGTCTAATTTACAATATTTAAAATATGTCTAAACAGTGTTGATTTAACACACGAGAACCATCAGTACAGTGTAAGGGCTGCAAAAGATGGTTATATTTAAAACAATGATCAGGTATCGTTTCAAAGATATACGAAGAAGTCAGCTCTCCATCATTCCAATATACATGTTTATTATGCAAAATATCACAAAATCCATTTCATTCTGTCGCTGATGGTGATATGACTATCCGTTTATCTCAAATTGTCGTAGATTAATTCATTGATAGTTATACAGATATTATTAGAACTATATATACATATGTGTATGTGATTGGTTAAATGTTTTCGTAAATTAATGAGGTATAATATTCACCTCTGATTGGTTGAATATAAATGAATAAACCAATGAGATATTCGGGGGTTAATCCACAAGAGGTTCACTTTTTATCGGATAAAATTGTTTTTGGACGAAAACATGATAGCCATGGAAAAAATTCGAAAATTAAGAGGATTTAAAAATTACTAAAGCGTAGCTTAAGCAATTTTTGTAGAAATTGACGAAAATTCCACTGTGGAGTAGCTAAGTTTGATAGATATAATATAAGAAGATGCCAAGACTACGTTCAAATATTGGTCGTCGTACACGAAATGCAAATCAAGTGCGAAATACACGTTCGCGACTTATTTGTCGTGTGTGACTTATTTAAGTTTGTAGATTACATCTTCAAAATCATTGTTTTTTGCATGAACATTGGATGTTCATGTGTTGGTAAACCATCATCATTACATATATTCGCACCTGACGGAAAAACTAAAAATGTTGTTTACCAAAGAGCATTACGTAAATATATGATAACATTTTTTAAAGATTTTAAACTCTTTACTATTTCTAATTGTATCTTATATATATAAAAGAAAGTCGTGTTAGTTACTTCACTTATAACTCAAGAACGGCTGAACCGATTTAGCTGAAAATTGGCAGGGAGATAGTTTAGAGCCAGGAGAAGGACATAGGATACTTTTTATCCCGTTCGACATCATTCCCGTGTGACTTGACATGTAACGTCAGTCAGCTTTATATTTGACCAATAGGAATTATTAAAATGTAAAAAAAAACTTCTAAGTTGTGGCCAGTACTGGAAGTTTGAATGTTCGAATATATTCGATTTCCAGCCCTATTTAATTCCATAAAACCTCATACAAAATTAAAATATTTAACTATGGCCCTGCAAATATCCATATCAATTCAAAAAAAAAGGAATAAAGAAAAAGCATTTGTGTAGGATTTTGGATTTAATTTAAATATTAAAAGCGGATTAGCATTCGTACCAACTACATAAAAACAAAATATAATGTATATATAAATGACAAATGTCAGCTATCTACATATATATATATAAAAACGTGGTATAACAAAAAAGAATCAGACTTGGAATAACAAAATTGACGTATAATGACAGCTATGTAATGACGTATGGATGACAATTTGATATTTGTAAGAAATCAATAATTAATTGAAGTTATTAGAAAACGATAGTCATTGGGATACGACAATCGCTGAAGCCATTATCTCTGCATCTCCAAGTCAGATACGCACATTATTCGCTATCATAATTTCGACATGTTTTCCATCAAACCCATGTAACCTGTGGCACAAATACAAGGATAATATGTCAGAAGATATTTTACATCAAATTCGTGTCAGTTCCAGAAATCACGATATTGAGATGAATGAGGAGATACATAATCGTGCTTTACTCTTGATCGAAGATATGTGTTACCTCATGTGCGGTAATTTATTAATCAGGTTAGCAATGCCAGCACCATATCGTGAAATGAATGACGCATTTAATCGAGAATTGGAACGGGAACGTGAATATGATCACCAGGAATTAGATTTAGTAGTTCAAACGAATGTACCCCTGTTGAATTACCAACAAAAGGAAGTTTATGATACTTTAATGAAGGCAATCGATGATGAAAATGGTGGTTTATATTTCCTAGATGCCCCTGGTGGAACTGGTAAGACATTCCTCATGTCATTAGTTTTAGCAACTGTTCGGGCGAGATCTAACATAGCGGTTGCAGTTGCTTCTTCTGGAATAGCAGCCACATTGTTAGAAGGATGCCGTACGGCTCATTCAGCATTCAAATTACCGTTAAATCTTCAAACTATTGAAGAACCAACGTGTAATATTGCAAAACACTCAGCAATGGCCAAAGTTTTAGCGGTATCGAAAATCATCATCTGGGACGAATGCACAATGGCGCATAAACGTGCATTAGAAGCACTTAACCGAACATTAAAAGATTTACGCAATGACTCGAGATGTTTTGGAGGAGCAATGATTTTACTTTCTGGCGATTTCCGCCAAATACTGCCAGTAATTCCAAGATCTACGGCTGCCGACGAAATAAACGCTTGCCTCAAATCGTCAAATCTATGGCGCCATGTGAAGAAACTGCAACTGACAACAAACATGAGAGTTACATTGCTTAATGATACATCTGCTGAAGATTTCTCGGAGCAATTGCTGACTATCGGTAATGGTCAAGTACCTGTCGATGAATCGAGCGGATTAATATCATTTCCAAATAATTTCTGTAATTTTGTCTCATCAAAAGACGAACTTATCAACAATGTATTTCCAGAAATTATTTCTAACTACAAAAATTATGAATGGATGAGTGAGCGAGCAATTTTAGCGGCAAAGAATAAAGATGTAGATGACCTAAACTACATAATTCAAAATAAGATCATTGGAACAATGCATTCATTCAAATCTATTGACTGCGTCACAAATGAAGATGAAGCCACCAACTATCCAATTGAATTTTTAAACTCTTTGGACGTGCCTGGCTTACCACCGCACAATTTACGCCTAAAGGTTGGCTCCGTAGTAATCATGCTTCGAAACATAAACCAACCAAAACTGTGCAACGGTACGCGTTTGGTGGTTAGAAAATTGATGAACAATGTAATTTACGCTACGATAATGATAGGAAAATTCAAAGGTGAGGAAGTTCTCATTCCGAGGATACCGATGATCCCAACCGATATGCCGTTTGAATTTAAAAGACTTCAATTTCCGATACGTCTTGCATTTGCCATGACCATCAACAAATCACAAGGCCAATCCTTAAAAGTTTGTGGTTTAAATCTAGAACATTCATGTTTTTCCCATGGTCAATTATACGTGGCATGTTCACGGGTCGGAAGACCATCTGCGTTGTTTGTTTTTGCGCCTGATAATAAAACAAAAAATGTCGTGTATCACAAGGTACTTAAATGAAGAGCAACCTATGTACTAAAATACAGAAATAATTATGAATGATTGATGTAGAAATTTAATTTTTTTTGTATTTTTTCCAATAAAAAAAAATCTGCTTATTTATTGACATTAAGGCGGAACAAAGTTCGCCGGGTCAGCTAGTTTATTAATAAATAAAATACACCCAATTAATACCTTTTAACAAATGCGATTAATTGACTTGCACATTAATTGAATTATAGTAATGGAGAATTTTAATTACCAATCAAATTGAAACCCGAGCGAAGCCGGGCCGTCAGCTAGTAAAACTATATATGGAAGATTGTTTTGAAGAAGAAGGGAACAAGAATAAATTGAGAAATTAGAATGGCTAAAACAGAAAATAAATAGCAGCGTGACAAACGACTTCGGCTTGAGGAATTAGATTGCGTTAAACTAAAGTCTGGAAACACGTGCAATAAATTCGGCTTCGGCCTGGATCGTAAACCTTCGCCTTGAATGGAAAAATGTTAGTATTCCTAACTTGTATCGAAAATATCTATTCTGTTTTAGATATTCTAATTTTTCAAATTATTCTTGTTCCCTTTTTCTTCAGAACAATCTTCTATATATAGTTTTATTGTCATTACCAACCTTAAATTATGTCTAATTTACCAACCTTAAAAATTAAGGTATTAAAGGTCCTCTTTTGGAATTTTCGTTCAAAATATTATCAATAAATAGCGCTACTAAATTGCCAGGATGCCAGGCGTAATATATTAATTTATTCTAGGTTATCATTTGGTGTTAAAGTAATTTTTATTATGTCTTCCAAATTAGTGCCGCCATCTATTGACAATTTTTTAAACTATATAACAGGTTAAATATGAATAAGATTAATTCTCTGATGCTTATTAGAATTAAAGATTCTACTCTACTCATCTTCCAAAGAACGATCCAACATTTTATGTAGTCGCTCTTCTGCACGTTCCTGGTCATTCTGTAAGGAACGATTCTTCACTAACCGTTTTCGGTCAGCCGGACATATAATATGTATATTCTTTAATTTATAGTTGAAGTAGAGGGGTATAAAAAACCTTATATTATCTCAATTTTGTATTATTACGTATCAAGCTTGGGAGGTCGCCTTTTACGTTACTTTTGAATGATGAATGATGAAAATTTTCAATGCTCATTGACGCATGCGCATTATCATTTTCAGTTTTTTCCCTATTTTACGCTTATTTCTCAGAATTTTTAAAAAACGAAACTAAAATATTAAAATTTGCTAGAAGTGAAAGCTGTGTACCAAATTTCAGCTCTCTAATGCCCGTACTTATAGTCATGGATTGAACCGAGAATCGAGATCAATTCTCGAAATAACAGCTGTTGCTACGATACGGTCTAAATTCCAGTAATCTCATTGGTAAATTCTAGGATCATTTTGAGTCTCGGCTTGATCCGTGACTATAAGTACGGGCATAAATGCTTGTTCACAATGCACATACATAAGACATAAGAATTAATTAATTAAGACATAGAATTACCTAATTAGTTTATATTGTTCGAATCGAGCGCAAAATAAACCAAATAAAACTAAATAAAGCAAGAAGTCCTTAATCAATTAATTTTCGACGTATAAAACGAATTTGTTTAAAAAAATCTTACAGAAAAATTCTGTTGACGGAAGTAAACTTTTGTGTAAAACAAAATTTCAAAATTATTCGTTGTACGTAATTTATTTCAAAATATCTCATATTATAAATAAGATGTCCAGATGTTACTTTCAATTTTTCCAGGTACTCTGTGGTTTTTCTAAAAAGATATGTTTACGGACTAGCTGGATACCCGGCTTCGCCCGGGGTCTCATTAAAAATATAATACTTTGCTTTAATAGTGCGGATACTCCAATGTTTTCCAGTCTTGCTTTCCGTTTTTGATTTATTTGTAAAGCTCAAAATACCTTTTTTTAGGTAGGGAGGGGGGATTACGGGAATCTCGTTAATCCATTTATGCGCGTCATCTAATTTTGTGAGATCTCAATTTCCTTTCAACTTTTTTAACATTTTCTTGCACTAAATCATTTTCCAAGTCCTACTGAGTATGTGTTCCAAATTTGGATAAAATCTATGAGTGTATAGCGAAGTAGATACCATCAAGATACCACCAACATACAAACAAGCTTTTTTATATATTGCAGTGTTCATAAAGGTGGGCAATAAAGCTTACAGTAGTTTTAATTTCATTCTCAAAAAAATGTAAGAAAGTTCAAAGAAAGTTAATATTTGATATTCAACAATTTAAGTTCAAATTGAAATAATTTATTGTTTAAGTAAACAATTGAAAATTGAACAACGTTGAGTGTAACGACCGATGTGCATCAGTGCGGGTATACGCAAATGAATAATATTTAAATCACATTATCAAAAATAAAATTTGAATGAAGAAAAAAATGAATCGTCTTGGAAACGGATTGATCAGGAGAAAAAGGATAAATAAAGTCAGTTCATGAAAAACGGTGGACCAGTAAGGTCGAGCGGAGGTAATCCTCCGATGAAATAAAGTTAATGAAAAACGGTGGACCTGAACACTTGGAAAAGTGTTCTTTTCACTATACAAGTGGTCTTTTACAACACGGCTATAAACTGTTACCGATTAGTAACAGTTGTAACAGTTATTTGTGTACAACCTACAGTCATTCGAATTACACGTATCTATGACAAAAAGATTCAGTGATTGCAGAAATACTAAAACACCCATTTTTTCGGTCAATAAATATAGTGCAACAAAACAAGTGTTTTATTTTAGCGACCACCCTCACCCTCACATTTCGCTTACAAAAGAAGCTGTTCAAAGTTGATGGCAAGACTGCCATTTTAACACTCTGCCTAGTTGCGTTTCGAAAGAAGCTTTTCGAACTTTCAAACCAACGAAGCTAACAGTAAGTGTATTAACCCAAACTTTTTTATAAATAACATCAAATTTTAAATATTGATTTTAAATATTTCATTTTTAATTAATATTTTATTTCAAGAAAGTTAATTCCTCAAAGTATGTATCTTAAACTACTTTCTAATAACTAATTAATAAAATATTTTCTGTAGTCGAATCAGAAGATAAGTGTAACGTCACTTGAAACTAGTCATGCTGATTTAATAATAAAAACCTGAATTTTATTATATGAACGAAGATAAAGTACAAATAATTCTTATAACAATATTTAAAGTTCAAACATTTTTATTGTTAAAATTTAGCTAAAATTTGTATGCGAGACCAGATAAAGCTTTATTTCAAACATCTTGCGTCAGGACGGAACAAAATAAATTCGTTTTATCACTACACGTTCGTAGAAATTCATTTAACCAGCAAACGCGGTCTTAAGACTAATACAAGACTAATACCTTTAAAGTTATTCCGAAAGAAATGGACGTGCGGCCAAAGATAAAGAACAAGATCATTCTATCCTGGAGGGGATCTTTAAGGAGGAGAATCCAAGATGGAAAACTATGGAGCAAAGCCAATAGGCAAGCGGAGCTCTTGAGGAAGCGTTCAATCCCACCTCCAGATCCGGCTTGGAGGAGAAAACAAGCCCGACCAACCGTGGTGACCAAAACCAAGGCCGCCAAGAAAAACCCAGGACACCTTTTCCTATTACAACTTATTGCTAGGTATAGTAGGATCCGCTTTATATTAATAATAATTCTTCAGACTGTTGAAGGACAGCCAGAGAGTCCACCAAACGAAGTCCACCGGCAATAAAAGTTCGTACCACCACCGAGCCAAAAACGCAACCACTCGTTACCTCTTTGAAAGAGATTGCACAACCAGAAGCGGCTCCGGGTCCACTACCAGGAGAAACGCCCGGTAGATCTGGTGGAGACGCACCACCCCTGTGTGGTGTGTGTATAAGTTGTTAATTCATGGTGTGGAAATCGGTAAACATTATTCTTTTATTCCAATCGGTATGCTCTCAGAGGAGGCACCTGAAGCTCAGAATAAAGACTTCCGAGATGTACGACAATATAACACTAGAAAAATTAGAAGAGTACAGACGAATGAAGATGTGCTGCATAATTTACTAATAAGTTCAGATCCATATATTTCCCATATTAAACCAAAGAATTCTAAAAGATATAAAATGGGATTGTTTCCTGAGGCAGAGCATTTGTTGGTCGAAAAAGATTTAAATGGTCCAGAAGAATCTTAATTTATGTCCTTTTAATATTTGAAAGTAATTATTTTTGTCTTTAATTAAGAATTGGAGATATCGAAGGCTCTAAAAGAACCGAAAGAAAGAACCGAAGCATTCACGCACTTTATTTGAGACCACACTGGATTTTTGATTTTTAATTTACATTTGTACCAAGTTTGTATTATCAAATTCGATAACGTTTAGATTGGTGAGGTTATATTTTAATGTCAATTTGCAAGTGCGTATATTTATTGTAGTCGCTCACAAATGTTTCTTTCTTTTTTACGATTATTTTAAAGAGATTTGACGAGTAAGAAGGATTTTTGTTTTTTAAATGTAAAGTTCTCTTTTAATCAGATTTCTTGTAGTTTGCCTTGAAGATGGGATCATCCCGAAACTAGTCGGCATTAATTATTAAATAAAAAACACACTATAATAGTGCTTAAGATTTATATTTTATTTAAAAAGAGTGTGTTCCACCAACCCCTATTACGAATATATTGTATTAGTCTTCTTCTCAGATCCGCACTTGGGTGATGTCTCTTTCTATTGGTTGCTAGTTGGTTTAGGGGGAATGTCTAGATTATTCTAGCAGATTCGTACTAAGGGTACTCATGTCTCACTCACTCTAACATATATTATAATTATATTCGACTACCATATCTATTTACAATAAACAATAATATATTTATATTTACAACACATTTCACATTACAACTTGGTTTCACGATGACCAGAATAAATCTGATCTTCATTACTTCTATTCTTCCATAGGTTAACTAATTTGTTGCTTTTATGTCGATACCTTTGTCGTTTTTTTATGTCGGACTTATTAACGTTATATAGGTTTCAAGAGGTGGATCTATATACTGTAAGCTGCATGTACTTGTAACAAGGTATACCGTCAGTACATCACGGTGAATTCATCGTGTAACAATTCATTGCATGTGAAAATTCATCGCGTGCGAGCTTGAACACGTGTGGTTTACACAGGAAAAGATTCCTGAAGATTTTTCGTAACGGTTTTATATGTATTTTTGGTCACTGAATCTGATTTTCAACTTTCCCCCCCTCCCCGCTAGAAAAAAGCATCTGGATTAGCTGCAAATTTTTTAACTTGTTTTAGTTTTTCCGCTTATAACTCACGAACGAGGGTCCGTTACTTTGGCCCCCCCCCAGTTAAAATTTTTGGCCAAAAAGCTAGCTCCCGAATCTATGGAGCTAGCACCGGCTAGCACCCAAATATTAAAGCTAGCACCCTTACAGTTTTCGCAGAAATCCACATTGAAACTGGGGGGGGCTAAAGTAACGCTAGCCCCCCCCAGTTAATATTTTGGCTCCAAAAGCTAGCTCCGTAATCCATATAGCTAGCACCAGCTAGCACCCAAATAGTAGAGCTAGCACCCTTACAGTTTTTTCAAAAATCCACATTGAAACTGGGGGGGGGGCTAAAGTAACGCTAGCCCCCCCCGTTAATATTTTGGCCCCAAAACCTAGCTCTTTAATCTATATAGCTAGCACCGGCTAGCAACCAAATATTAGAGCTAGCACCGCTACAGTTTCTTCACAAATTAGTATTTAATAAAAATGTCTATTAGTTTCATTCCACTGCGCATGAACCAAAATATATTCCACACGCTCCGCCTACTCGAAACTTTACTAATAATTTTTTAACAGCTTATAGGGCTTATTGTTAATCTACATTATGTAATTTATTTAAGAACAGAAAAAACTAGTTAAAATAAATTAACATAATATTATATCGCTTTGTGCGTTGACACTGTTTCTTTTCATCCTTAACTAAAGACTTTTAAAAATAAAAATGCAAATACTGAAATCGGTACCTCTCAATTTTATTTATTTGCTGTATATAATTTACAGTATACAAAAACTATTAACTACTAAATAGATCAGGTCATAGATAAGATAATAAGATTTGATAATGCCCCCCCCCCCCCCCAAAGTAAATAACTCGCATTTTGTATTTAAAAGATACAAAGTTTTGAAATTGTAAGGGACATTTTTTGACCTATGGGAGACGACACATTTACAATGACTTGTTAGAGTATAAAAAAATAAAATTATTTTATTTTGTCTACTATGTATATAATATTATAGTAATTAAGGTGCATTTCACCAGCCGCCCCCCTCTCCCCCATTTCGAATGTTGGATCCAAAGTAGTCTAAATCGTTTGTACCTCCTTTGTACCTGTTTGTACCTTCCTTATATTCCGTTGTACCTATTTTGTTTTTCAGATATTTTGAAATATATAAAATAGGCATTTCGCCAGTCCCCCCCCCAAATTCGAATTTTGGATCCAAAATAGTCTAATTCGTTTGTACCTTTCTTTTTTTGGTTTGTACTAGTTTTGTTTTTGAAGTATTTCAAAATTTCTAATAATATTGCGCTAAATCCCTCTCCTCCGGATTTAAAATTTTAGTTATAAGATAGTTTTATTGGTTTTTACCTGTGTGTTTTTTTTTTAGATGTACAGAAATTAATTTTTGATATTTGAGGTATTGTTCTAAAAATCTAAATAGCTATTATTGAAAAATAAAAATTAAAAATTTTAAAAACTCCTGACTGTAAAAAAATTCCAAAAATAATAATTAATAATAAAAGCACCTTACTTTAAAAACTATTGTTCCCTTTAAAAAAAAACAAAATAATAAATTTTTTCTTCAACATAAATCTCGCACTTTATTCGAAAAATTAACTTATCATGCTCTCCACCCCCTTCCCAGTACAAAGTTTAAACATTAATTTTAAAGTAAAGAGAAACGGAGAATTTTTATTATAGAATGTATAAATTGGTTTCGTAAGTGGAACACATATTCGTTTCCCCTGACTTCAAAATTAATGTTTAAACTTTGTACTGGGAAGAGGGTGGAGAAGATGATAAGTTAATTTTTCGAGTGTCAGGGGTTTTTCAAAGTTGTACTAAAGTTTGGAATGGGCGGAGCGTGAGGAATATAATCATGGTTCATGCGCAGTGGAATAAAATATTTAGAGATTTTTTATGTAGAGGAAACAAAGGCGCAATTGCCCCCACCCCCAAGGATGACTTGGATTGTATCCCTGAAGCCCTCCCTGCACCCTGATTAGCAAATCAGAGATTGTATTGTAAATATAAATTATAAATAAATTGATGCTTATTATAATGTAATATGTTTATTACTAATTTGTTCGTATATGCTTATAGCTTGAATTTTTTTGATTTCTGGAACATATGTTTAGCACTGACGCTCATGAACGGATTAACGAGATTACAAAAATTTATATAATTTTCTTTAAATTTTCCCCTCCCAAAAGCATTTTCTAAATACCCCTCTATTGGTGCTAACTGTAATATTTTGGTGCTAGCTATACTTAGATTAGGGAGCTAGCTTTTGGAGCTAAAATATTAACTGGGGAGGGGCTTACGCTACTTTAGCCTCCCCCGCCCAATTTTAATATGGATTTGTGAAGAAGCTGTAAGGGTGCTAGGTTTAATATTTGGGTGCTAGCAATTTAGATTACGGAGATAGCTTTTGGAGCCAAAATATTAACGGGGGGGGGGCAGCGTTACTTTGCCCCTCCCCCCCGTTTCAATGTGGATTTCTGAAAAAACTGTAAGGGAGCTAGCTTTAATATTTGGGTTCTAGCTGGTGCTGGGAGACGACACAATGATAAATGGGAAATTTATAATGACTTGTTGAAGTATAAAGAAGATGTTTTGCTAAAGCCCGATTTCTTCACCTAGAGATATTAAGGAATTAAAGGAATCCGGCCGACAAATTAATCAAGTAACCAATCAGACAACCTGAAAATAACAAATAAACAATTTGATTGGTTACTTAATTAATTTGTCGACCGGATTCATTATCCGATAGATATCTCAAGGTGAAGAAATCGGACATAAGTTAAATATTAATTTATTTTGTCTACTATTATTTGCGTATTTATTATTTTTTTATATACGAAATACGAGTATCATAAGGTATCATGAGTATCATAAACAGAATACATCGAAACAGTGTCAACGCACAAAGCGATATAATATTATGTTAATTTATTTTAACTAGTTTTTTCTGTTCTTAAATAAATTACATAATGTAGATTAACAATAAGCCCTATAAGCTGTTAAAAAATTATTAGTAAAGTTTCGAGTAGGCGGAGCGTGTGGAATATATTTTGGTTCATGCGCAGTGGAATGAAACTAATAGACATTTTTATTAAATACTAATTTGTGAAGAAACTGTAGCGGTGCTAGCTCTAATATTTGGTTGCTAGCCGGTGCTAGCTATATAGATTAGGGAGCTAGGTTTTGGGGCCAAAATATTAACGGGGGGGGGGCTAGCGTTACTTTAACCCCCCCCCCAGTTTCAATGTGGATTTTTGAAAAAACTGTAAGGGTGCTAGCTCTACTATTTTGGTGCTAGCTGGTGCTAGCTATATAGATTACGGAGCTAGCTTTTGGAGCCAAAATATTAACTGGGGGGGGCTAGCGTTACTTTAGCCCCCCCCAGTTTCAATGTGGATTTCTGCGAAAACTGTAAGGGTGCTAGCTTTAATATTTGGGTGCTAGCCGGTGCTAGCTCCATAGATTCGGGAGCTAGCTTTTTGGCCAAAAATTTTAACTGGGGGGGGGCCAAGGTAACGGACCCCACGAACGATGCATTTTTTTGGATAATGACTGTTCTATACAAAATTAAAGTAGATGAAATTTTTAACAATTTGCATACATTGACTTAATCCCTGGTCACTTTTTGTCACTAAGTGAAAAACGTAGGAAACGCTATTTTGAAAATGCGTTGGAGCCGTGATATATACTTTATATGCCCAAAATCGATTAAATTGTGATTAATTGGTTTCTTTAGATCACATTTAGCGCTTTGTGGAAGTGCGTAGTCCGCGAGCCTTCTGGTTTCAATGGCAGTTTGTGGATGTTTAACAAATAAAGCAACTCTGCCTCCCTTGGTTTCAGGAAATATAGGTTTGCTGGCGTTTGGCCCCAATCAGCAATCGGTATGACCAGAGGGCCAATATTACGACTGTATACTGACCAGTATTACTACTTCATGTTCTGAAGACAGGGATTGAGCAGTTTCACAAATCATGAGTCTGCATCTTCTGACCTTAGAATATCAATCAGGTTTCGTTTGTTTTGAGAATTGAAAAGGAACTTTCCCTAGATGATCGTGGGTACCATGGTCTCGTGCATCTATATTTCAACTTTTTGTCTTTATTTCTGTATCCGAGTAACCATTGAACTATTGCTGTAGCCATATATATTTTCTTTTGACATATTTAATGTAGTTCGGATGTGAAAGTTTTGTACAAAGATAATTTTGTCCTTTTCCTTATATCATCTTCGTTGAACAGAAGAATTGTGAAGGTGGTTAGTTCGTATGTTTGGAAATCCTACATTGATTATCTGATTGTTTTAAAACGCACATCCGTTGCAATAAGGTGTTTTGATTTACATTTACAGATTGTTCCTGCACCACTATTGACCGTTTCATGTCAATTTATTTGACTTTTTTTCGATTTTTTTGGTTAAAAATACTTAAAAATATGATTGTTGCATAAAAAGCCACACTTACATACTAAAAATGACAGTTGGAGTGTATACCACAGTTATAACTTACACAGTGCGTATACAACGTTTATTAGTAAGAAATTTATGCACCCCTTATACACGCCTTATTCACCCGTTCAACGCGTGTATAACGAATTTTTATTAGTAAGACTGTAAGTGAACAAGAAAAACAAATGTCTAAAAAATTGGAAGAAAAATTAAAGCAATTGAAAAGTAAAGAATGGGAACAATTACATGAATCTAATGAACGGAGAACCGAATCAATAGAATGAAAACAAGAACAAATTGAAAAAAGTTTAAATGAAAATTTAAAAATACATCTAGAGAAGGTCTGTGGAAATATTCAGAAAGATTATGGGAACTTAATATCAAACATTGAAAAAAATAAAGAAGAAATTAACGAACGTCAATCAGTAATCAAAGGAACGCATGAGTTCTTGAAAAACATTGATCCAGTAATAAAATTAGGTAACCAGGATAATTCAGAAAAAAATTACATGCAAGGATTAATGCAAGAATTTAATTTAAATTCGAACGCAAATCGATTACCGAGATTCTTTGGAGATGGAAAACATAATCCTAAATTATTTGTATGCAATCTAAAACACACTACTGGTAATATTAAAGACATATCGAAAATTAAAAGTATTTTAAGATCAGGAGTGGGCTAGTGGTGAATGCAAACAACTGCAAACAAGAACTCGTGGGTTCGAATCACATATCCACCTGTTGTAAAGAGCAGTTAAAAGCCTAAATGTAATTTATTTGTTAAAATAATCGATTGATACGTGGTTTAGGTAGTGTAACTCGATATTAACCATATCACTACCTATTTTGGAAAACCTAAAAAATGCACACTACACTTTTCTCGCCTGATGATGCCATAGTATGGTGAAAACGTTTGCGATATTGTATACTTACAGTGTATTTTAATTGTGATAACTTAAAAACATTTTAGTTCTGAAAAGTGTGTGTGCATTTTTTAAAATAGTTTTCTAAAATAGTGATATGGTAATTTATTTGGATAATTTTGGATAGTGTTATATTTGAATTGGAACTTAGATCAAAAAAAAAATTTAGTTATTAAAAAAAAAAATTTTTTGTAAAGAAGGTAGGGGCATGGAGAACTTTATTTTATTTTTTATACATGATATTATGATGTTGTTTATTTTTATTTGTAAAATCATATTGAAAAAATTTATTTTGCTATTTTGAATGTTAAAATTTGGTTAATTATATCCATTCAAAACAAGGGGCAAATGTCCTGTTCAAAATTTGTTAATTAAAATTTAAAAACATAAATTTTGTAAACTTTTAAATTTAATTGTTTTCAATAAAATTGTCACCAATAAAATTAAGGTGGCAGCACGGACGGGTGAAAACGAGGCTTACGGCCAAAAATAGCCGACTGAATAGACGAACTAATTTGTATGATTGAAATTTTTAAAAAAAGATTTGTTGATGAGAGAAATAAAAGTGATTTTTTTTAAAAATCTGTTTAATTTGAATTTTGAATCAAATAATAAGATTTTGGAAATAGTTTTGTAAATAAATTGGATATTTTAAATTGGAAACTACAAAGTAAAAATAGATAAGCAGACACCTGGAAACTGGTATCAATATTTAACAATTTTTCCTATTTTACGTATAAATTTTATTTAAAATTATAGAAGATTTTATTTCTTTGGAGAAATTTATTAAGAAGATTCGGAAGTCATAATAAAAACATGACAATATATATTTTTAATGGATGAAACTTTTTCCAGGATAGTCCGATTTTGACGATTATTTTTTTATTAGATGGGGTATAATAACCTCGAAGGTGGTCTCATATAAAGATTCAAATAAAAATTCCAACCCCCAAGGATAGAAAAAACGGAGGATGATTGATTTATTATTATTATCCACTGAATTTTCCCCTGTGAGCCGATTTCTAATTGCAATTTCATCAAGAGTCGTAATTTAAACACTTTCTGGTGCCAATTAAATTTTTGTAATTTAGATTTTAGTTTATTTGCCCTCTTAAAACAAAAAAAAACAAATCTACTGCATCACAAAATTTATTTTATCAAAATACAAAAAACTTAGGTAAATTTATTAATTTTCACCTGATACTTAGTTTGGACACAGTTCAATATTGTGGTTTCTTACTCGACAAACGTGACAGCAGTTCCCACGGTGTCAAAACGACCCGCACGAGATACACTATGCAAATATGAGTCTGGATCAGCCGGCATATCGTAATTGATCACAGTATTGATGTTACCAACATCCATACCACGACCAAAGATGTTGGTAGCAACCAGAATTTTTTTCTTACCGCTTTTTATGTCTTCATATCGAATCAAACGGTCTTTTTGACTCATTGTTCGGTGAATCCCCGTTGCCGATTGATTATTTTTGACCAATAAATTCTCCAAAATTCTGCATTGCTTCACCGATTTTACGAAAATAACCGCCTGACTAATCTGCAATTTCTTACACCGAATTCGTGCTTCTTTGCTTAAAGTGGCACTAAACATCAAAACTTGCTTATCGCGAGGCAAATTTAAAAAAATCTTCTGAATATGTTTTTTCGTATTAGGCAATTTCAACATTTGATCGCATTCGTCCAAAACGAAATGCTTCAAATGTCCTACTTTCAACGCTCTAATCTTCACTAGTGTTAGAATGCGTCCTACCGTTCCAACAACAATGTGGGGACAATTATTCGTAAGTGCATTGATATCATTTTTTATGGGCAACTCACAGAAAAACGTAGCGATTTTTACTCCTAGAGTACGTGCCAAATAGAAATAGAACCGTCAATCATCGCGAGCCACACCCTCAAGATATCTCTAACCAGTTAAAGAACGCGAAATCTTTCAGTAGCGCACCATAGTTTTCTTGCAATACATATTTATATTAATTTAAAATTGTTTTATGTTTTACATTTTCTTTCAAACCTACAAGTCGTCAAAATTGTTTCACATTTGTTATTGGTTACCGTTTGTTAGTTAGTTTGTTATAGTTAGTTTGTTAGATTGTTATAATTTTACTACGCCAATGTTGTTGTAAACAATGCACAAGTATTATATTTTTGAAAGCAATTGACCCCATGAATTTAAAACATATAATATGTATCAAATATTCCCGACTAACGAACCGGTCGACTTTATGGGTGGTTCCTTGTATACTTCGCACCCTGGTATTTTAAGCGGAAATGCAACTCCTCGCTTACTTATATATGCATTCAGAGAAATGTCTATCTCACCTTTTAAAAATAATGTTACCAACTATTACGATTGACGGTTCTATTTCTATTTGGCACGAACTCTAGTAAATTTTTGCTAAAATACTCATATTGCTTGCCAATTTGATGAGCTAATTCGCGAGTGGGGCAAATAACCAACGTGTCTACCTCATTTTCTTTTGCTTCTAGTAAATGCAAAGTACTCAAAATAAACGTAAGGGTTTTTCCTGTGCCGGATAGAGCTTAAGCTAAAATATCACTACCCAAAAGTGTTTGTGGAATGCATTCGCATTGAATTTCTGACGGATGCTCATATCCACCCGAGTTTAGCGATTTTATAATATAAGCTTTGAGGAATAAATCTTTGAAGCTGGAAACGTCTGTACTTTTCATCTGATTAATTTTGGCTCATTTGGCTCATGGCAGGTTCGGGCACATCAGGTGTGTCCAATAGAAGGTTTTGGTCATACTCCATAAGATCTTCTTTGTTTTCCCACTCGTATTGGGCGTTCAATATTGAGTTTTCCTCATAATCACATTTATCTGTTTGATTTTTCATATTTGTTAGGTTGTTTAATTAGGTTTGATTAGAATAAGTTGTCGTTCGCTTGTTTGTTACTGTTTGTATTTGTAATAACCCAGCAAACCAGGTCACGTTATTATCACGTCATATTTAGGTCATTTTTCGTCGTGACGTCAAGTGCACATAATAATACGTGATATTGACGACAGGGTATATAACGACTATAATACGTTACTATTAAGACGTGAAAGTATCGTCATTTTATAGACGAATAATACATACATACATAATCAAAAATTAACCTTTTATCTTTCGATGTAGGTTGTATTGGAGTTAGTTTTATATTTGCTCTTGTGGTGTTCTTTTCCATAAAATTTTCCACGCTTTTCTATCTTGCGCCAACTCTTCGATGTCATTCCATTTTATTCCCCGTAACTCTGCTGCCACCTTTATCTCATCGTTCCATGCTTTTCTTGGTCTTCCTCTTATTTTTGTTCCTCCTGGTCTAGCCTCAAATATCTTTCTAGTAATTCGGTCTGGCCCCATTCTACTGATATGTCCCATCAATCTCAGTTGTCCCTCCTGCACTGTAGCTTCTATTGCTTGCGTGCCCAATTCTTCTCGGTATTTCCTATTTGGTATTCTGTCCATCTTTGTTTTGCCCTTAATTTTTCTGAGGAATCTCATTTCTGTAGCCTGTATTGTACTTCTTTGTCTTCTAGTTGTTACCCAAGATTCGCATCCATACGTCAGAACCGGAATTACCACTTTCTTGTAAACATCGACTTTGGTGCTCCTAGGTATCTCTTTCTTATCTAAAAACGTTGTCTTGATTGCATTAAATATTTTTCCTGTTGCGCTTATCCTTTGGTTTATTTCTTCTTCCATTTTTCCGTCTTCTTGGATTACAATACCTAGATACTTGTAGCTATCCACTTGTTCTAATACAAAGTTGTCGATTCTTATGCTATGTTTAATGTTTTGTCTGCCGATTGTCATAGTCTTTGTTTTATCTTTGTTAATTTTCATGTTTTTCTTCTCCAGCTCTTTTCTGTAGATGTTGATGTTCTCTTGCAATTCTCTTTCCGTTGCACCAAATATTACCATATCATCAGCATAGCATAGTTCACTGACCTCTATTCTAATTAATTTCCAATATCCAACACAGTATGGTCTAACCTTTTTCTTGCATTTCTTTATGGCGTCGTCTAAAACTACTGAGAACAGCAACGGACTTAATATACACCCCTGCCTCAGTCCTTGATCTGTCTGAAAAGTTTTTGACATTTCATTGTTAGTTCTAACGTAGCTTATTGTCTTACTGTACAAACTTTCAATGTTACCAATTAATGATTCATTTATTCCTCTTTCATGCAAGCTATTCCATACATCTTTTCTTGTTATTCGATCGAAAGCCTTTTCCAAGTCTACAAAGCAGAGGTGCAGCTGTTTCCCCCTTTCTGTGGCCTTTTCAATTATTTGTCTAAGTGCAAATATATGATCTTGAACCCCCCTGTTTGGTCTGAACCCACATTGTGTGTCCTCTAATTGCTGTTCTAATTTTTCTTTTATTTTGGCTTCCAGCATTCTTGCATAAATTTTTCCTGGCACGCTTAATAGGGTTAAACCCCGATAGTTTTTACACTCTCTTCTGTTTCCCTTCTTATAGAAAGGGATTATGATTCCAATCTGCCAATCTTTGGGTATTTTTCTTTGTTCCCCTATTTTGTTATAGATTTCCAGCAGCTTTTCTTGTGCTTCTACACCTGCGTATTTAATCATTTCCGGGGTAATCTCGTCGTGTCCTGCAGCCTTACCCATTTTCATTTTCTTTAGTGCATTTTCAAGTTCTTCTTCCGAAAATGTAACTGTTTCTGTATGGGTTTTTTCCTTGTGTTGTGTGCTTTCTTGTCTCTCTTCTTTCTGTTCTTGTGTGTTTTCTGCCTCTAAAAGATCTTTGAAGTACTCTCTCCATCTTTCCATAATATCCTCCTCCTTAATTAGTATATTACCATCTTTATCTTTTATATTCATCAGGCTCATTTCTTTCTTGTGTCTCAATTGCTTAAGGATACCGTAAAACAGCTTTTGATTTTCTTTGTATGCTTTTTCCATTACATTTCCAAACTTTTCCCAGGCTATTTGTTTTCCTTCTTTTATTCTCTTTGCTACCCTTCTTCTGCTTTCTCTGTATTTTTCATAGTTTGTTTCATTTCTTGTTTCAAGGTATTTTGACCATTTTTCTTTTTTATCTTTTATGAATTCTTTTATTTCTTCTGACCACCATGACGTTCTTTTTTTAAATTTGTTTCCAATTCTTGTAGTTCCACATTATCTTTCTTGCTGATTCCAGTAGAATATTCTTGTATATTGTCCAACATTCCTCTATGTTGTCTGTTACTCTGAGTTTTCTAATTTCTTTATCTACTGCTTCTTGGTATTTCTCTTGTATATCTGGGTTTTTCAGTATTTGTCCTTTTATTTTTTCTTTCAATATTTGTCTTTTTCTTTCTTGTTTGTCATCCTTATTAATAAATTCCATTTGAACCAAGTAATGGTCACTTGAAATTTCTGGTCCTCTTCTCACCTTCACATCCTTTATGTATTTCCATATTGGTCTACTTATTAAGAAGTAGTCAATTATTGATTTTTCATTCCTACTTGGTTCCTCTCTCGTGTATCTATGTTTGTCTTTATGTGCAAACTTAGAGTTTGCAATTACCATATCATTCTTTATACTGAATGCAATCAATCTTTTCCCATTATTATTTCTAGTTTGTTCTCCATGTCCACCCATCCATTCTTCGATGCCTCTATTATTTCTTCCTATTCTTGCATTGAAGTCTCCCATTACAATGTGGTTATTATGTTTCGTCCTGTCTATTTCTTCTTGCAAATTGTTATAAAAATCGTCTTTTATGTCTTCTGTAGCATCTTCGTTTGGTGCATAAATTACTATTATTGTTAAATTCTCTCGTTTCCATTTGATCTCTACCACCATTATTCTCTCATTTAAAAATTTTTCGTCTACTACCTCTGTTATTTTATCTTCTTTTATGAGTAAACCTACTCCACACCTAGCTCTTTCTTCATTTTGGACTCCAGACCAACCTAACCAGTATCCTTCAGATAGTTTTGTCCAACCTTTGCCTTTCTTTTGTGTTTCGGTTATTCCTAGAAAGTCCAAATTCGCTTTTTTCATTTCTTTTGCTAGTTCGTTTTCTTTCCCATTTATACTTCTTATGTTCCACACTGAAAGAAAATTATGTCTATAATTTACACAATTACACAATATTCCTGCACAATTTGTGTCTAGATTGGCGCTAAACCCAATATTGTGTTGAAAGGATGTCGCCGTTTGGGTCAAGGATTTTACGCAGGTAAACAACCCAAATATGTAATTTTCAGGTACCAGATTTGAGTAGAAAACTATCCCACCCAATAAGTTTAAAATCTGCACAATAAATATGCACATTATCTGAAAGACAAATTGTCAGATTTCTACATCAAAATATGTGTATTTCTATCAAAAATTTCTACATATTTTAAATACAAAAATTTGAGAATTTCTAGAAAAAGTTTCTGCATATTTCTGAATAAAATAATGCAAGCTTGAAGTATATTGGTATATATAAAATTAATATGCAATTCTGCATATTTCCACAAGAAATTTGTGTAACTTAAAGACGTATTTTATATTTAAATAAAAATTTAGTAATGTTTAAAAAGTATATTATTTATTTACAATTTAAGTAAAATTAATTATACAAAATTTAAAACAAATATAATATTATTAAAATTATTAGCTATTAAGGTATAAACGAATGTAATTATCAAAGATTAGCTAAGAAAACTATTAAAACAATAAAATATTTTCGAGCTTTCGGGAACGAATATTCCCTTTATCAAGAATTATTTATTAATGATTATTAATTAGTATTAATTATTAATATTCGTTCCCGAAAGCTCGAAAATATTTTATTGTTTTAATAGTTTTCTTAGCTAATCTTTGATAATTACATTTGTTTAAAACAAATATACATACTAGATATAATATAAATGCACAATATACAATACAAATTATAATAAAAACGATTTTTTAACAAAAAATAATCATACATTATATCTTAAACAAGCATACAATACATTATTAACAGTCGTTACAAGACATCGGATGTACATTAATAAATCACGTGCATTTTCAATTGATGGTGTTTTGCCTCCGATTTCATGTTCCATATATGAACTAGTGACTCGGACATTTTAATCATATCGGCGTAATGAAGCATTATGTGATATTTAGACCTTAAATGATCAAAATATTTTAGGTAAATTTGTTTTGGTGATAGGTGATGCTGTTTTATTGAAACATCAAAATATCGTGTTAAACATAATGATTCACTTGCTGACAATTAAAGTTTTCCTGATTTTAAGTGTTCTGGAGAGATTAAGGGAATTTTATTACTACTATCTACATTATAATTAAAATATTTTAAAACTATATTAAGCGTATTTTCTAAAGAAAATAGTTTGTAAGATTTAATAAATTCATTCAACAGAGCTGCCAGAACATACCAACACACACCTTCAAACAAATCATGCACGATATCCACTGAAAAATTAGTTACTACATGGAAATCTCTTACCGAGTTTAATATACAAGTTTCTTTAATTCCTGTAGCAGTCACATTATTTAATGCTACATCATGATCATATGACTGTGAATTACACAACATCGTATAATCAACCAGCACTTCCGTGCGCTGCTTGTTTTTGTGAATCTTGCAAAATCGACAAGAATAGTTTGCTACGAAACATTCAGTAAAGCCTAAAATTGAATGCAACCCTAGATTGTCGCCACAAATCAGCAGCAATTTAAAATGGAGGTGTTTAGTAACTCCGATGTCAGTCATTCCGTCTCGAATGGAAAAATGGTTACAATTAATTTAGCCATTTCCACAAACTTTGCAGTAATACTGAAAAATATTAGTAATATACTATAAAGTTTATCTAGTAATCTAAAAAACCCTTACCTCTTACTTGTTGAATTACTTAGCTCATATTTTAACCATACGAGCTAAACGTTTCTTTTAAAATTTGAATTACTACTTTTTAAGATCATCTTTCCTTCATCGGTGGTATTTAAAATATCCCAGATATACTAAAATTAGATATGTTAATGTTAATAAAACAATGAATAAAAATATTTTTTTACATTATTAATCATTTCGGAGGAATTCATCGTTAAGATGGAATAGGTCGGAGGATGCTGTTCATATTTACTTGTATTGCATTGTGTAGAATGATCCGAGCAAACTTTCTTCTTTTTGTATCTTTTGTACCATTTATTAATATTTCTTCTTGTAAAGCCTAAAATTTGTATCATGCGTAATTATAATGCTAAATTAAAAAATTGTTCACTGAAGTTCACCTTATTTAAAGCATTAAAGCAAAGTAATTTTTAAATTCCTTAAGTTATTTTTCCGTCAAAGTTTGGAAAAGATTTTCTCCTATTTCATTTTCTAAAAACAAAATTTTTTTAAACCAAACTTTAAGGTTAAAATTTGCTACAAAACAAAAACTGTTAAATTATAATAGCCATTATTTTTAAGAAACAAAACCACATTTTTATAAACAAACAACTTGCTGTTGAATTATAATTGAAACCGAATGAGTTTCTAATCATTACATTATTATATAAATAATTATAATAAAGCAATTTAAAACTACGAGCACAACGTTTGCGCACCACGTGTAACCAATGTACTGGGCAATGTACCGTTACCCAATTTAATTATTATGTACGGGGTAGTGCAAAAGTATAACTTTCCTGTTTGTTTCTTCAAGATTATACCGAATTTATTAATGATTGATTTCTCAAATTATTCAAATTAGAATAAAACCGGCAATATGATATTATAATGTTAATAATATTCTTATGAGCAAGAAAAGAAGGTTAGGGGACGTCCATTAATTACATGAGCACAAAATGGGGGGGGGGGGGTGGAGGGCGTTCGACAAAATTTGACCAAATCTCATTTAAAGGAAGGGAGGTCAATGAAAATCTCACGTCGACTTTGTAATTCAGAGATTGAATAAATTAAAAAAAATTAATTCAAGATTCATGACTATAACAAGTAACATTTTGTATTGTAGTGTAAAATTATATGTAAATATATTAAATACTAAATAAATGTAATCATTTAAAAAGTATAGAGTAAATCTCACGTGAGGTGAGAGATACATCTTACCAAATCTCACCAAGGGGGAGGGAGGGTTCAAATTTTAAGAAAAACTGCTCACGTAATTAACGAACGACCCCTTATTTCTAACAGAAAGAGAATATTTAATTACTATATTAATTATATATTATCAATTTTATATATTATTAATTATATTATTATGACCGTTAAAACAGTTTGTTCTTAAGAAAACAAATTCCAAAGTTATACTTTTTTTACCACTTTGTACTCACCAAATTATAATTTATAAACTATATTGCAACGGATAAAAATGATAAAAATTGTACATATTAAAAGAAATCCTTCTTACCTTGAAATAATTCGATTAAATGAGACATATCCCATGCTGATAATATTTCTATCACAAAACTATCCATCTCGAAACTATATACTTGACGTAATGCCGTAATGGTAATAGAATGTTATATGCAAAATCGAGAAAATTTGAAAAAATTAAAAAAATAAATGAGAAAACTAACAATGTAGAAATTCCCATATTTTTATTGGATTTAGTGCCATTAGGTCCGATTTTATAAAGAAATTTAACCTTTAAGTAGGCACGCTAAACTGTAACATAAATACGCACGTGGTATATTCCAGACACCCGCCCTTAAATGGCACTATAAAAGATTGCGGTTTTTTATAAATAGTATACTTATTATAGTAATAATGCATATTCAGACACAATTAGGCGATAATATACAAACAAACATAAAATTTTATAATTGTATCAATGTGTAAATTATAGTGGTGCCTCGAATACACCAGCCAGCGCGCGTACTTACAGCTTAAGAGTATTAAAATTTAAATTTAAATTTAATTGTAAATATTTACCATTTTACCTTACAATATAACGTAATTCCTTTACATTTTAATACTCTTAAATTTAAAATTAAAAAACAAAATAAAACCAAAAACGTGTGGCAAACATTGTATACCATCATTTTATTTATGGTTCTAATATACAATCAAAACTCTCTAAATGGAATTCTCATAATGCATTAAAATGTATTCGAATTAAAATAGGAAAAAATAATAAATATTTTGTATAAAAATAAAATTATCAAATATGAGCTAAGGTTAAAACAATAAAGTACTAAATTCGAGCTTTCTAGAATATATTTTGTAGTTAGACATGTAAATGTAAATAAAGTTCTGATTGTATCAGCGTCTTCTCGTATCAAATAGATACCGTTGGTTTAAAGAAATGCTTACTCTTCAAGATACCTACAGTTACTCACATAAATATTCGGACACTCCTATGTTAACAATGTTAATTTGACGTTTTCAAGACGTTTTTTTTTATATAAAAATTGCTTTTACAGCAAAATTTTGTAGACATTTTTTGTTGGAAATTTCATTGCCTTAAATTTTGTTTATATAAATTTTTCTATTTTGTTGCACCGTTTCCGACTAACAGCGACTTAAAGAAGACCCTGTAAAATCCAAAAAATATTATCATCTAAATCTAGGAAACGGTGCATCCAAATAAAAAAATGAATATACAATTTTTTTTTGTAAATTTCATTCTCTACAGTTTTGTTCATATTCATTTTTCTAATTGGTCGCACCGTTTCTGAGATATAGATGATAATATTTTTTTGATTTTACCGAGTCTTTTTCAAGTCGCTGTCAGTCGGAACCGGTGCAACAAAATAGAAAAATGTATAGAATCAAAATTTAAGGCAATAAAATTTCCAACAAAAAATGTCTACAAAATTTTGCTGTAAAAGCGATTTTTATATAAAAAAACACGGCTTGAAAACGTCAAATTAACATTGTTAACATAGGAGTGTCCGAATATTTATGTGAGTAACTGTACATCATACGCCGAGTCACACTCATTCAAATGAAAGTCGATTTATAGAGTTGCAAATTACACGTAAATTGAGATCAAATGCGTAACATTTGATTTGATTTAACGAGAGTTTGAATTAAAAAATTCGGTTTAGAGAATAATTTTAACACACAAAACCCTATTTGGTTGCACGTGCCAAATAAATAATTTGATTTAGAAAATATTTCGAATTAAAGAGGGTTCGATTTTTGACTGTAATTAGAAATTAGCCCATAAAATAAAATATTATTTTAGAAAAGTGTATAACTTTATTAAAAATTTAATATTGGAATTATAATTTCAAAAAGAAGTTTTAATTTTATTTCAAAAGAAGAATATACAACTACGGTTAGGTACAAAAATTTTTCTTTTTGTAATACACTCTGGGATTGAAACCGTAAAATTTAAAATGCTCAATATTAGGTAGAATTAGTGCAAACAGTTGTGAAAGTTTCAATAGAAATTTTCAGGTACAAAAGTTGACCTTTTTCTAGCAAGCAGTAGATTAAAAAACTGCACAATTTGAGTTTACAGAATGTACAATTTGACATGCACAACGCAGATTTATCGTAAACGATTTTTTTGAGTGCATGTTCCCATCTTTATATACTTCATCTTTTGTTTTTTTGATCGTTTCTCTTTCAATCCATTTCTTTTTGTTTGTACACTTTTATCATTTCGTTGTTCCGTATCCATTGCTAAAGTCGTCTCCGTTGTTGCCTTAGGTGAGCTATTTGTAGTAGCTAGTTTTTTGGAATATTATATTTTCCTCTCTCTCCTTCTATCGATGTTTGCTTTATCTTATTCCATTCAAACACAGCATCATTTATTACGATTTTTTGATAACCTACTTTTGCTCGTTTACCTCTTTCTCTTTCTTTCTTGGCCAGTTCTCGGAGTTCTCTTTGAATTTGTCTTTCTTCAATCGTTAAGTCATTATCAATATATATCTTTCTGTTTCCCAGTGTACCTTTCTTTTTCATTATTTCTTGCTTCTTACTCCAGGATTCCACTTCTGCCACTACTGATTCAGTTTTCGTATTTTTAAGCTTATATGCCTTTACCAATCTGGTCTCTACTTGTAAATCTTTTTCCAGAAATTCTTCGAGTAAAGTGGACTCCTTTAACCACGATATTGTTTGGACGAATAATACGAATGCATTATTATAATTATTACACTAAATATAATATAACTAATAAATTTATTGAATCCATATTATATAATTTTTCGAATGGTGCGTCAACTGTTGACGATATATATATTTACCAACTGTTATTTTAATTTGGCGGTTTCTCAACTCAACAAAAAGATTTTGTAATAAAAATAATAAATCTACATATTTGACAGATGTGGAAGTTAATTTAGTATTTCAATTTTTCTCCAAGTACAAAATAGACACAACTGCGCATGCGGATGCAAAAGTGGAATGGCCTTCCCTAGACTTTAGAACTAAATAATTCAGTAGCGGATTCAAGGGGGAGCTAAGGGGCTTAACCCCACCCCAAGATTGTAGATTATATTTGTTGACTGCTAATACAGATAACCTAAAAATTCTAAATTCAATTTATTAGAACAGTCAATGTTTTGGTGTTTTATTTTGTGTAAATATATTATAAATTATTGTATACATTATAAATACATTATAAATAAATTTTTTATTTAAAAAAAAAATGTAAAGTGCTTTAATTATTATGCTTTAATAATGTACGGTGCACGTGCTGCTTTGTAAGAAAGAATAATAATAACAAGAAAGAGTGAATACGAGACAGTAACATTTTCCTTCCGTTTTTATACTGTGTAAGAAATTTTAATTTTGGTCTCACACAAGTTATAGGCATATTACTAAAAACAGGTAAGTAAGAGTAAATCATAATTTTTGATAACCTAGAAATATTCTGTTCACCAATGTTAATTTTTCGAATATGTTTGCAATTCTATTGAATTTTTTTAAATATAGGTTTTAATTAATTTAGAGTATTATTAATTATAGGAGTACATATTAATATGTACTCCTATATACTGTCATGTGCCAAAATTCTTTTTTTTTATTTATTATTAATTTTGGAGTATTATATTATTGCAATAAGTTTGAATTTTATTTTGATTAGTATTTTGGATTTAAAATTAATTTGTTGCAAAGATTTTATAATTTGTAATTTGAATAGTTAGTGACAAAAATTTTATGTTGAGAATAATTGGTGGGAACCAGAAGATGGCGGGCGAGGTTAACCGGTTTGGTAGCTTTGGACGGCTCGAGCGTCTCCGTAATTGTTAAATTTTGAACCGTTTGTTTAAATTTTTGAGAATATCATATTTTGATTATTTGAGAATAAATAGTTTTTTTTACCAAGTAGTGAGTGAAGTTTATTAATTTGTTTATTTTAGCACTAAATTGGAAATTAAAAGAATAAATTAAGTAAGAGTCGTCATCGAACACATTTGGCGAGCCGAAAGAGATTGCATATAAAATAGATGATAGATTTTTAAAAATTTATGAATGTCTTTGAGTTTAAATTAAATTATTTTGGATTTTGGAGAGGCTAGGGCCACCGCAATACATATTGAGCAGATTATCTGTTGATCCGTTACGTTGTTTATCTACTTATGTGTTGATCCGTTTATCCGGTTATCTATTGATACGATTATCAAATCCACTTGAGATATTACTGTTCTCGAAACCGTAGGTTATCCAGTAAATCAGGTTAAATTTTCTAATTTTTATACAGTTATTCATATTTTATACATACAGGGTGTCTCAGAACTCAAAGTTATCCCTTGCAGAAACGATAGACCAGCTCATGACTGACCAAAAAATCAAAAATTACCCTAGTAACATATCGTTTTAAATCGTGTTGCTCACCCGTTTTCTGAAATGCCATCGATTTATGTAAAAACCTACATTATTAGCAGTTTTGAGGTATGTTCCTTGTTCTCTCATGATTTTATGTTCTCACCCCGTTTATTTATTATAGTCTTGAAGATGGTGTACCTTGTGTCACCGAAACGTCGACAATAAAACTAGTTGTTTGATTTTAACATACGTTCCACTAACCCGAGATCCCTTAATCAATTGAATCTTTGGACGACAAATTTTAGTCACATATCGTTTTAATTTTGTTTTAAATTTTCAATTATTGTAATAATTTCACAAAATTAATTTTTATGAGTCGGGCAAAAACATTTTTTTTTCTGAATTTATGGCACCAATAGTTGTATTTTAATATGTAATCAGATTAAAAGGTACAGCAGTATATATAAATAAAAATCTTGTAGATGAAATAGGTTATCTATTAGCTATGAATTTGAATGCGCAGCAGGTGAAGTATTACTTGGAAAAACCTCAACAATAATAATATCTATTTACAGACCGCCAAGCGGTACTTACAAATTTTCTTTAAAAAATTAGAAATACTATTATCAGTAATCATAAAAGAAAACCAATACATAATAATAGCAGGACATTTCAACATGAGAAATATGAAAACAAAATCAAAACAGAAATGATAAGTCTAATGTTATCACACAACTTACATGCGAAAATATACGATTATACAAGAGAAATGGGTAACAGTAAAAGCTGCATAGACAACATCTTCACAAATATAAACAACTCCAATAGTAGCGTTTTCAATATGCACATCTCAGACCACAATGCCCAGAAAATTACTTTTGAAGTAAAACAAGAAGAAAAGAAAAACAAAGCAATACCAAAGATTCTTTACTGTAAACGCTAAAACCAACTTTCTAGAAAACCTGAAGAGAGAGAACTGGAAATCAATATACCTAATAGACAAAAAGAAAATTGATGATCAGTGGAGTGCCTTTATGAAAATCTTTTTGGGAAAGTTTCATGAATGTTTTCCATTAAAAGTAGCAACAACCAAGAAACAGAGGTTAGTTATAAAAAACAACCCCGAATTAGAACAATGCAAAAACAAACTATACACACTTTATGTTCTAAATAAGTCAACATGATGAACAATTTAATCAGTCAAAAAAGAACAAACTGTAACATCAATGGAAACTTCAGTAATTCTACAACGAAGTAGTAGATAAATTAATGGAAAATCTAGAAAATACACCCATAGATTACAGCAACATAAAAGAAAATTATAAATCTATACATCTAAAACCTACAACACCTGAAGAAATAAGAAATACCACAAAATCACTGCAAATCAAATACAGTAGTGGAGACGATGAAATACCCACAAACCTTATCAAGTATTGTATACAAGAAATAAAAACTATTCTATCCTACATAATTAACAACGCCTTTAAACAAGGAATATTACCAAGTCAATTAAAACTAGCTTTTAAAACCACTACTTAAAAGTGAAAATTCACAAGAAATAAACAACTATAGACCAATAAGTCTGTTAACAAGTTTCTCAAAGATTTTTGAGAGAATTATGAGCAATAGAATCATCAAATTCCTCAACAACGAATCTGATATATTCACAAACACACAACACGGATACATAAAAGAAAGATTTACACAGACAGCAATCGCACAATATACTCAAAACATACTTAACTTCATTGAAAAAGACCAACTAGTAATGGGAATGTTCCTTGATCTCTCAAAATAGACGGAGAGCTGGAGCCGAGATTTTAACGTCATCCTAAATATGGACAAACTTTGCGGTAACATGTTCCGATACTAAGGGTAATTACGTTCCTGTGCATACGGAAAGCCCATAAAGGAAAAAAAAAGTTATAAGAGGCCAAAGTAACAGGATTTATGGAAACTAACGGCATCCGAAATATATACGCAAATTGAACTACCTTGATGACCACAGCGGTGGCTGATGTGTTCGCTAGTTGAAGTTATGAGCGGAGATTCTGGGCTCAAATCCCGGACTCGGCAGAATTTCTTAGCTCGGCCTTCTGGTGAACATTACGCTGTGGATCGAAATACTTATAACTTTCCTTAACAACTCAACAGAAAACGGGGTACAATAAGCTAAGAGCTTCAGTAAAAAGTGGACCTTGAACCACTACCCGTGTAGCAATAATAATAACTACCTTGATTGTCAACATTTAAGAAACAATATGCCAAAGTTGAAGATAGCAAAGTATATGCGATAAGCTGTAAAAGAGTGTAAAAGGTAAAAAATTATTAATTTATATATACTTAATCTAATAACATGAAGCGAATATCATTTACTTTTCGTTTAGTAATTGTTTTTTTACTATACTAGGCTACTTCCACTATAGAATTCGATTCAAACGTTGTATAACATTCATTCTTATCATTACACCAATTATAAATTTGTATCACATTGCTATAGTGGTAGAAGAACATAAATTCAGAATAGAAAACTACGCCAAGTTCTTAGGCGTATACATTGATAGCTTCTTGAATTGGAACAAACACATAGAGCATGTATCACAAAAATTGAGTAAAACTTGCTTCGCATTAAGAATTACAGCAAAATACATGAATGAAAAAACATTAAAAACTTTATATCACGCCAATATCGAATCAATCATGAGATACGGTTTAATATTCTGGGGAAGTAGCACTAATATTGAAAGAATTTTTACGATACAAAAACTAGCTCTTAGAATAATTTTCAACATGAAGTATAGAGACTCATGCAGAGGTATTTTCAAGAAAAACAACATCCTAACAATATATTGAAGTGATATTTTATAATTCCGAATTTTAAAATCCAAATCCAAAAATTTTCCAAATAATTCAAATATTAAATGAATCCAAATTATTTAAATTTAATATTGTAACATTTTCGATTATAATGGAAATATTAAATGTGGTGATACGCCGACCATGCGCCTCGCTATCGCAACTGTTCACGTCGCCTTCAATTTAACCCAAAACTGTCCAAACCAGGACGAAAACAATTCAAATTATTAAATAAATATACTCACAAATTCCAAACTATTTATTCGCATAATTATCAAAATTTGGCGTTATTACGCAAAAACTCAAAATAATGCGAGAGCGACGTTCAACTACGTCCGCTCTCGTCCGCCACTTTGGAAAAAAGCCTCTATCTTTATTCAACTGTCGCCAACCTACAAAATGTTGGCGCTCAAATATCCAAATTCAAATTAAATCATTTACAAAAAACAATCAAATTAATTAAAAATAAACAAAATTATCATAAAAAAATAAAAATATTCAAAATTTGATTTTGAAACACCACAATATATATGGCCTATATTTATACGAATGTCTAATATACGTTTACAAAAACAAAACACACTTCGAAATGAACAACACCAATTCAGGAGCATGAGATCATGAGAGCTGAGAATGTGGCGTTAAATCTTAGAACTCTTAGCTGAATATCCAGTTAAAATTTCTATTCAATCGTGCTTTCTGTTAGAGAGACTTTGATCGGACGGACATATATACATACCAATTTTGAATTTTATATATTAAGAAAATTAAGATTGGGTGCCGATATATTGGCCGGGCCGCAAAGTGTTCATTGCAGTAAGGCAGTATCAGTGAAGAGTAGTACTAAAAAAAATGTTTTGCTTGAATCGATTGTTTATTAAAATATCTTAAAAATAATAGTGGGGTCTCTAAAACCCAGTGTGCAGGATATGTTACAAAAAAACAAGATGGAACTCGCTTTTGCGACAGTTCTTAGGCTTCTATACATCTACTTATTATTTGGTAGATTAAATTATTTGGGCTTTATTTTATTAAAATTTTTAATGCATTAATCTTTTAAATAGGTAGATACCAACGGCAAATTTTTTTTCTATGGAAGGAAAACGCTAACGAGCGTTCTGATTGGTTTTGAATTTTGAGGACGGACAGACAAGGAGCCAGATCATAAGGCTTCTTTTTATACGTTGTAAACGGAATTGGAAACGGAAGCCTAAAACGGATCAACAGTTGATCTGTTGAGTTATGGTATTTAGATTTAACGTGAAAAATAGTTAATAATAGCTAATTCATTTAGAACTTGACGTTTAAATTACATAATTCCATGGCTTCTGAAGAATTCCTTGGTACAGGCGAAAACAATACATCACCTGCTTCACAGCCATTCGAGGTTGCTGAAAACGGAAACGAAATACCTACCCAAATAGATTTACGTTGCGGAACCTATCTTCTTCGGGTTGTTCCAAATGGGAACCAAAAAGAATTTCTGTGCAATCTTCTCAATAAAACCCAAATAGAAGATGTGCTAACCCACGATGTGAACCCTCTCATACAGGTTACATCGGCACAAAAATATTCAAAATATAGATACGAGCCGTACACTGCAGATTAAAAAGAAAATAATCAGGAAAACGGTAAAGTATAACAAAAATACGAAAGAGGCTCGACGAGGTTCCACACAGCAGAACTGGAAAAAGCATTCCAAGATATAGATTACCTCACTTATCAAACTCAAGAAAACCTGGCAATCCGTCTTGGCTTAGAAATTCGTCAAATTCAAATGTGGTTCTATAATAGAAGGCACAAAGAAAAAATCCGTAAAAGAAACATGAAAACATAACATTTCAGGCCAGCATCAGTAAACCTCACATGTCTGGAAGTTTTTAGTTTTTTTTGTAATTTCAACTTTTGTTTACGTACTTACGTACTTCTGTGTTATTTAGGTGTTGGGTGTAATAATAAGATTTAGTTGTGTTTAATTTAAATATAATAATACCAATTTAAATCCACACATCAATTTTTAAAGTAAACCAAAATATATGATTAATGTTAATCCTAACAAAATTGAAATTGACGGACGGGCGGACAGACACGAAGCCAGATCATAAGGCTTCTTTCTATACGTTGTATAGAAGCCTAAAATCACCAGCAGTACACGTTGAAGATAGGATGCTCAACATCGACAACTATGAGTAGCGGATGAATGCAGACGTAGAAAATTAAAACAGAAGTATCACCACCGACAATAAACGACAGTGCCTTACTCGAGTAAGAATTATTTTTATTTGGTTTAATTTTAAGAAACAGTACACGTAGGCATAATAATAGAAAAAGTTTATTTAATAAAATTTATAAATTAGTGTTTTTTCTCGTTTTGTTTAAATAAAGAATGATGTTAGTTATCTTTGTAATGACTTTGTAATGTAATGATACACAATTATTAAGAAAGAGATATAAGAAATATAATTATATATTAATAAAAAACTAATATTATGTGCAATTTTTCATAAATACAAAGAACATAAATGTATGATCATGATGTTGTATCTAACCATATTACAAATTTAATCAAAATCATTAGTTTTCACTACTGCAACCTTAGGTTATGATCATCAAGGAGAAAGTCAAAATAAAAATTTAAATAGAGTTTGAAGTAAATAAATTAAAACTATTATATTTTGTGGTCAGTAATATTTTATTAATAAACTAGTTTGTTAATTATATTGTTTGTTTTATTTATATTAAACCATCATAATATCTTTTAATATTAATTTGGCTATCAAATTGTAAAAAAACGAGTTTTAGTTCATACTTTCAATGCAAAACTTATTGCCATTTTCGAATTCTTGCTCTTTCATGATGTCAGATGCGCAGAACATGTTGGCTTCAGACGCATTTGGAAACGGCGTGTCTATAAGTTTAAATGGTCGAAGGAATTTAGTCCACGGACGAAAACCAACTTTGACTATAACGAAGATATTTTCAAAAACTCATTATTGCCGAAAAAATTGTACCTTGAACAGCAGTGGCAATCACAAGCTCACATTGACAGGGAAAACAAAAATTATTGTTCAGAAAAAAATAAAGTCCTGGTTAGCCGTTAAGTTTTTAAACAAGTCTTTAGAGATGAAAATATTGTTCTTTTTTCTTCTAAAAAAGATGCATCGGATACCGTACGATCGTTGCTCGTACAATGTTGGAAATCTTGAAGAAGCTGAATATTAAGGACATTTGAAGAAAAAAGACGAAGCCAGACAGCAATAAGAACGGAAAAAATTAATACAGCTGATGACGTTGCGGAATATTTTAAGATAAAGAAATCTGACATAAGAAATACATATTTCAAGACGACTCTGATGCTCGTAATATAATTATTAAATTAAAATTAAAAAACCAAAACAATATAAATTTTTTTATAATTATACGATGTTATAGTTAATTTTTCTATAGACAGCTTTTAAATATTAAAGCTTTTTTGTTGTAGGTCAAGGCATTTATACAAGAAAAGCGGATTAAACCTCTGACCTGGCCGAGAAATTCTCCGGACTTAAACTCCATAGAAAATTGCTGGTATATGGTTGCCACAAAAATCGCCAAAAAACGTCCGAATAACAAAGATGAATTGAAATATGTATGGAAGGACGGGTTAGACAAGGGTTATGGTCGATTTATATTCACCACTTAACATTGAGTTCTGATACATACTGAGCTCGGACTAGAACATTTCGCCGTCGCCGTTTCGCCGTCAACGTTTCGACATTTTTTTACTTTAATCTATAACTCAAAAGTTATGAAAAAACTGTAACATTTTGACTGCAAAAATTAATATTTTCTGAGCTATGAAAAATTAGAAAGTAGAAAAGCAGAAATAAAAGATATCCTCGAGGGTTTGAATTTAGAAAAAAAAAATGCGAAAAAAAAACCAAATGCGAATCCAAGCATTGTAAATTGTGATTACGAACAAGTTGCGTTTTCGGCAATTGACGAGTGCTTTCCTAATGTTTCAATCAAAGGCTGCTTTTTCCACCTTGCTCAAAACATGAAAAGAAAACTTTTCGAGTTAGGGTTAATAGGTACTTACAATGAAGATTCTGAATTTTCCATCAAGGCAAAGAAAAAAAAATGGTAATTGCTTTAGCGTTTGTACAGGTACCGTGAATGAAAAACTGAACGAATTTAAATTCAAATTTCACCAATGACAGTTATTTTTTTAAGAAAATTTAAAGTATTCCATGGAGTATGCTATAAAAGCTTTTCGGTGTCAATTTTGTTTTTTTCAAATGTCAGTTACAAAAATGGTGTTAACTAAAGAGCAACAATTCACAATTTTTAAACTTTTAGAACAACAGTGTAGTTTTACTGTGATACAAGAAAGGTGTAAAGATCAAAATTGTTGTGTTTCGAAAGGTACACTCTCTAGCTACAAAAAAAATGGAATCCCAGAACAGAATTCCAAAATCCGGAAGAAAGGCAGCGGCAAAAAGCCAACTCTGACAAATGATCAATTATTGAATTTGAAGAAAATGGCATTAAAAACGAATCCCTCGACACTACAACATATGGAAAATCACTTCAAAACATCTGAATATACCATTCGGTAAAATCTAAAATAAAATTATAATCTAAAATTAATGAAGAAGCCGAGAAGACATCACATTTCTGAGCAAATAATTTCAAAAAGGTACCAGCGCTCCAGGATTATATCACTTACTAAATTGTAATAAATGGCAAAAATGCATCACTGTCGATGAAGCATGGTTCCATATAACAAATGCTGATGGCCAACGAAAAGTTCAGTACTTATGTCGCGAGCAGTTGGCAAATGAACTGGACGTATTCGCAAAACAGTTTCATCCGAAGGGAGTTATGGTGTTCATGGGAATATCAAATTGTGGAACTACTATACCAATTTAGTTGAACCTGAGGCAAAAATTAATGCAGTATATTATATTAAGAATTGCCACTTTTGAAAGATGCTAAGAGATTATATCCTGCTGATGATTGTATATTTCACCAAGACTCCGCACCAGCACACGCTTCTAAAATGACCTTGAATTTTCTTGAAAAGAATGGCATATCTTTTATTCATCCTGATATATAGACACCATCATCGCCGGACCTTTCGCCATTTGATTATTTTTTGAGGGGCTATTTAAAATCTCAGCTAAATAAATCAAAAGTTGAACCTATAGATCAACTTAAAAACTTAATAAAACGCGAGATAAAAAAGATTCCTCTGGAAATAATACAACGATCGCTAAAATCTTGGCCAAAGCGCTGTCTTCAAGTGTACAAAAATAAAGGACAACATATTAAAAACATTATTAAAAAAAATTTAAAAGAAGTGGCACTTATTAGATTTCAAAATCGTTCATATTTTCATTCACGGTACCGTAGTTTGTACCAAGGCAAAATATTGATAAAGCTATTGATGCGCTTGTCGTTATTTTGGGTCCAGCATTGTTGTGTCTGTTAGAATGGTTTTAAGACTCTTACGTTCGAAACCAAACCGAAAAGAAAATGGTCGGCGGGATCCGATATTCACATTTAAAATGTGGAATTTCCGTGAGAGAACATTGAATGGCGAAGATGGTACGAATAACCACGCCGAAGCAGCCCATCGAAGGCTACAAACTGAGTTAGGCGTTGAGAGAGCTACATTATGGAGATTCATCGACGGTCTTCGATTAGCTTAAAAAAGCCGAGACATTTATTACGAACAGCTTGTAGCTGGAGTAGAACCTCCTAAAAAATTTTTAAAATACAGGAACGCGGATGATAGAATATTACGTATAGTTAATTGTTTTGACAAATACGATGACTTAGTGGAATACCTCCGTGGTATTGCTCACAATTACCAAATGGGGCAATAAGTATACTTCATTTTTTAGGTTATATTTTTTATTTTTTTTTTATTTAATTTGTATCTTTATTAATTTTTTTATTTAATTTTATGTATAATTTAATAAAACTTTAATTGTAGCTTTTGCTTTATAGTTTTTAGTTAACGTCGGCGAAATGGGCGACGGCGAAGCGGTCACGGCAAAACGTCCCATTCCGACTGAGCTCATTTAATATTTAAGAAGTTGACAGATTTTTGACATTTGACATCAATTAATGAATATTTTTGTTTATGTGAATGTTAGCTTGTTTAGTGTGATGGTAAAAGTTCAAGATATTTCTGTGGTAACGAATCACTACTATTGCTAACACTGCATATCTTCAAAGTATAAGAAAAAAAAGACGATCCAGCCGTTATTCTGTAGCCCAGTTAACAGATTACGTAAAAAACGAGGTCGTTTTAATAATTTCACACACTTTGACCCAGAAAGGCTTTTTAAAACACCAGAATGACTTGGTTACAATTCGACACGTTTTTGGAACTAGTCAAACCCTTATTATGTAGAAGACAGTTAAAACCGTTGAACCAGCCCATCGATTGCCAATAAATAAATTTAAAAAATGGGTAAATTGGTCGTAAAACTTATTACAAATATTCCACACGGCTAAAAAATGATTTATTCCGAACAACTATTGAGATTCAGACAACGGTCCACCAGATCTTACGACCGGTTGAACACATACAGAATTAGGAACAGAAAAAAATCAACATCGGCAATATTTTAAGATGATGGAGGCAAACGTATCTCCAAAATTTATCTAAATCTTGGCATCGTTCTTAGAGAATAAAAAGTTTCACATAAAACTTGAGAACATAGGCTTCACTAAAAAGTGTATGACAACCGGAGTCCCTTGGGATAGTATCCTAGCTCCTAGTTCTTTGTCACGTACTTGCACGATATGCCCACCCCCATCAGAATTAACGATTCCAGAACGGATATGACGCTAAATGCTGACGACACATCGATATACAGCAGCTCACGCCGGCCAAACTTTCTGACCCTTCAGCAGCATCTAGATACACTCAAAATATTGTTCCGTACCGAGGAATAGGAGTAAATCCCAGCAAAAGAACGATCGCCAAACACATACTCGTATAAAAAGAAGGTTAAATCTTCCAAATAAAAGTCTCAAAATGTTCGGCACTGAGATCCCTTAAAGCAGTACCTCCAAATACTCCAAATAGTGGGGCCTATTCAACAGACGTGCAGCTAAGTTAGAAGTGCAACATTCTCAAACCTTTTCTCAATAGATCTAAAGAACTAGAAATAAGATTATAATTAAAATAGATTCGAGTTCAAGCCTATTTAATCGGTCGCGCACTGGAGCAAAAGAGCTTTAAACCTGGCAGAAAATAAATAAGCTGAATACTATATAAACACTTATAGGTACAAACACTATCAAAAGATTACCAAAGCACGGACATCAAGCGAGTTTTTGACATATACAACTAGTGATACAGTTCTTATGTTTTTTCATTTTTCGTGTGATTTAACTATAATTTAGTAAATATTATAATATTTAGCCATTGAACCTTCAAGTTCAAGTATGTAACTATATTTTAGAAACTCTGATTTTGTATGACATTTTGTGAGACGTTATTTGACGTCTATTAATTTTATATTTCATAAAATTACTTTATATTCAATAGTCAAATTAATTGTATTCCAAGGTTGATTTTTTTATAAGTTTATGATTTCATAATATAAGAGCGTTTAGTTATTTTGCTATTATTTGCTCCTTGCCTCACAACACACATTTTTTGATAGTTTGGTGTATCAATACCCACATATCTACATATTTATTTATTTGATCCTTGGTACACAACATGACCCAACATTACACAAATATTTTATACTTGGACATTTTTACAATAGGACAGTTGACAGAAGAAGCACAAGAGGCTCGAAACAAAGACTTCAAGAAGTACAGAGAGCATTACGGCAAAAAATATAGTCAGGAGAAAACTAATACAGATATTTTTAATTTATTTTTGTTGAGTTCTGATCCTGTGCTTACTAGAATTTTTGCAAAGATGCAATAGCTTTATTCAGACCTCCACCCGTTAATATCCCCCTGGTCATCGGGATAGACCGAGTGGAAGCAATGACGATGTTGGTAATAGCAATGACAATGATAGTGAAAGCAATGACGATGATATTGAAAGCAATGACGATGATATTGAAAGCAATGACGATAATAGTGAAAGAAATAACGATGATGGTGATGATAACAGCAATGATCACGACGAATTTTAAGGAATAACACATATTACATTATAAAATAAATATTACATATTTTTTAATATTTTTCAAATTTTAACAAAATTTTGTAGATTTTGTTTTATTAACTTATTAACAGTTTTATTAACTACATCATGTTCTAATCCTACATGAATTCTTGCTTTACATTGAATATTTTTGCGAGCCATCAGCACTCATTCTATGAGTGAAAAAGATACATATAAACTTCGTGTGCTATTACTTATTACATATTTTCCGCGTTCTGTGTTAATCATTTTAAAATTGTCACTTGAATTTCTTCAACAATGCCTACTATTAAAATAAATTTTTGTAATTGACGCCTTCTGCTGTTTGAATTTGGCGGACTTTTTAAAATTGGTATTGGGAAGTGATATGTTTTATTTTATTTTATTTTGTTATCAAATTTATAAAATTCAGTTATCACATATTTTATTCGTGTTATATTTTAGCATAGTTTAGGATTGTTATATTTACAGATTTTAATTACCGGTACATTTTAACATTTTATTTAATAATTGTTATTTCCATAATTTATGACTTTTTGCATTTCTGCAATGATTTTTTACAATTTTGACTTGTTTGGATGTCACCGGTTTTGTTGCTGTTTTGTCGCTTCCCACATTATTAATATCAAACCATTAGTCATCGTGATCTGTGTGGTGAGTCAATGTTCTTAGTTTGTGAGTCTCACCGCAATGTATTTATGTATGCTTCTGTTTTCAGTCCTGAAGATGAAAAAATAGATTTTTCGAAACGTCGACATAATAGATCGTTGTTTGTTCGATTTTCCACTTACCTGAAATCCTTTTTATGAACGAAAAATAAATGTGGCGAAACAACCAGAACCACCCTTATCTGAACAAGATATTGTTAGTAATTTATTGAGGCATTTTAATTATAACGTAAGTGGTTCAGGCAATAAAAATATCCTAGTAGTCCCGGACATTTTTACAAAGTTTGTAAAGCTCTACACAACTAAATCATGTACCACCGATGTTACAATAGAAATTTTAGATAATTATTGTCGCGACGTTATGAAACCAAAAAGAATTCTCGCCGACAACACCACTTACTTTATTAATGACAAGTTCAAAAGGCATTGATATGAACAGGACATAAAAGGTAAGCTATTGTTCCATCCGCCATCCTGCCGGTAATTCAAGTGAGAGATTCGGGGGAGAAACTGCGAAGTTCTTGAGATTGTTGACTTATGATAACAATCTAGCATGATTCGATAAGTTAGATAAAGTTGAGGCATACATTAAGGATACGCCTAGCACAGTTACCAATTTATCTCGAAGTTTGCTTATGACTGCTCAAATACCAGAAAGACCGTTGTTAGTTAATCCAGAAAGGTGGATATAAATCAGTTGTTGACTCAGGCGGGAATAAAATTAGAAAGATATAGGAACAATTACTTAAATAAAAAAAATTCTAAGATAAAAAAGAAAAATATATTCAAATTAGGGGTATTGGTGATTGCAAAATGCTTAAGGGTTGGTAAAAGATCTTTAAACCAGTGTGCGAAACTGCACTTGTCATATGAAGGGTCCATATCAAATAAATCGGAGAATTTCCGAAAACAGTTATGAATTAATAAATCCTGTAAATGATGTGATCAGGGGTAGATTTCATTTTTCGGATTTGATGATAACGAAGAACAGCAACACTGAAATTAAAATAAAAAAAAACATATAAGTGAGAATAATTAGGGTGACCATAAGTACTTATTTTAGTAGAAGAGTACTTTTATTTTTAATACTGTCCTAGTGACCTTCAAAGGTTAATTAAGTACATCTAAATGTGTTTTTCTTCTAATTGTAAGATATTTCTAGTGAAATTATCATTAAATTCATAAAAATAATTATTACCACTTTTACTGCCGGCGCTGGCGACTGGCAGCGTAAAAGTAGTACTTTAGTGCCTTTACTGTAGTTTAGTTTAGTTACTGTACTTTAGAATGAAACACTGCAATAAGAAATGTCAATTTCACCGAAGACATCTGGCTTAAATGTGCAACAATACAATTTGAAATTTATTAATGATGACGACGGAGGGGGGGATATATTACCCCTATTACCTTAAACATATTTTTAAATTGCTTTAAATTTGATAAATATACTTGAATTATTTTTGATTGTAAAAACAATCAAATTACCCCACCGCACCCCTCTACATACAGACAACCGTTTATGAATTTAAGAAAATCTATGAAATTTTTAAAGGGAATAAAAACTTTAATCTGAAAAAACTGCGACGAAAATTATTGACCCCCCTCGATAGGAGGCTATAAGAGTTTCTTTTGAACACAATTACCGGGATACGGGGTACTCCTAGCGAAATGTCCTAGAGCGGTTGCATTTGCCGTCGCCGTTTTACCGTCGACTCTTGTCAATGTTGGCAGAAATATCTTTAGGCTTTTATTATTTTATTTATTTTAGTTTTTCTTGGATTTCCTAAGATATTCAATATTTCCTTATAGTTTTCTAAAATTGCTTCGGTTTTCTAAGATTTTATAAGTTTTTCTTAGATTTCTACATTTTCAATTTCCTCCAGTTCTTCAGATTTCTTCGAATTTTAAAAGTGAGTTGACATGACTTGCAAAAAAGTTCAGAATAAATTCTGAATGGGAGTTCGAAACAGATCAGCTGGTCTACGGATATTAACCATTATTTATCTATATAAATTATATAGATTCACTGATGGCTAGTATAAGTAACTAATATTTTATATCGAATTTCAAGGATTACGTAGCAACATATTCCAAATTCAAGTTTTTATTTAAACCATATCAACAATATCTTCAAGTCGCAATACCGACAACCTCCTTTTAAAATCGCCGTCAGAAACCTATCTGACGAGCCACGGTGTACGCACTCGTATAGCAGCAAAAATACCATGAAAACAGTTGTCGACCAAGCGGTTAGAGGGCGCTGATTTTATATCATTAAATAACATTAGGTTTGTTCGTTGGACGTGATTTATCTGCTCCGAGCAGTTCGGAGCAGGTAAAAGCGTTCGTTCGCAATCGATCACTTGCTTGGAAAGCGTTCGTTGGACAAGTGCAACTTGTTCAGAACTGTTTAGAGCAGGTTAAAACTGCTGGGTACAAATATCAGGAGTAAGTTGCTACAAATTTGTTCTACCTGTTCTGGCGGCAAATATTTTTAAAATTTGAAATGTTATTTTTTCAATTAATTAAATTTTAAGTTTTAAAAACGAATTTGAATTTAAATATTAGTTTGAATATCATAGTTGGCACTCACAATTACCAACAAAAATATGCTTGTCAAGGAGCATACCCCAAAATGGGCTGAAGAAAATATCCAGATTTGTTCTGGTAGTTACTGTTAATTACTTATTGAAGTAATAATTTGAAATGGAAGCTGTTATGCTAACATACGCAACTGGCCAGCCCATTATTGAAGATGGTGCGTATCTTCTACAAGGCAAGTAATTTTTAATAAATATTATATTAAGCTATAACATTAATAAATTATATATTTTTACATTTTTAAAATTTACATTTTTCTTTCAGATAAATCTACTGGTAATATTATGAAGATACCAATTGAAAATTTTAGAAGTGCACCGAGTGATGCACTGATTTCTGCACCGAGTGATGCAGAAATCGAGAGAGAACTTCAGAAAACTGAAGAGAATGATGTAGCGCACAGGGATGATAAATCGTGTAAGCTATTAATTTCGACATACCAAATAAAAAAGAAATTGGTAGAAGAGAGAAAAATAAAAAGTTTAAAGAAATTGTGGGAAGCCATCCAAGTGATTATGGCAGAATATGGATTCACTTATACCGCACCTCAGTGCGAAAATAAATGGAAAAGCTTAGAGCGAGCTTATAAGAATAAATTATTAAATTCTAAAAAAACTGGAAGAGGAAGGAAAACGTGCCCGTACGAAAAAGAAATGGAAGAAATACTGGGAAAACGGCATAGCATACGTCCGCCATGCACTTTGGGGCGAGCTTCGGAAGAAGTTGTAGCTGAACAACACGATGAGCAATTTATAGAACAAGTGGAAGCTGGCCCGAGCTCTCGTTCCTTTAATTTAGAAGACCCCGAAGAGGGACTCCTCGAGGAGAGTTTCGAGGAGACCCCCACAAAGAGAAGAAAAACTGTACGTAGTAGTACACAAACAGAACTACAAAAAATTCACATTATCGAGGAAAAAAAACTCGAACACAAAATTAAAATGGATGAAGTTCGTACAAGGCAACGATAGGAGTATATTGATGCCACAAAAAAGAAGAACGAACTGTTGGAAAAAATTTTATCAAAACAATTCGAAAATTAAATATAAGTATGTAGTGTAAAATAATAAAAAACTTTTTAATATTTCATTGATTTTTATTCATATATAATTGACGGCAGATTTCGTCTCTTAATTGTGCACCCTCATTTCTAGCTTGTTGGTATTCTTCTACAGGAGGTTGCACATCGCTAGCATCTACCTCTGCTTGAAAAAGTTCCATATCTTCAATACCAGTCATATTATGCAAAACACAGCAAGCTCGAATAAAATGGCATAGACGCTTTTGGCCCCGAAGCTTAACATGATATAATTGCCGAAATCTTTGTTTTAATAATCCAAAACAATGCTCAATAGACACACGACAAGAGCTTAATATTTTGTTAAAATACTTTTGTTGCCTTGATAAATGACCATTATCTTTGTATGGTGTCAAAACCTGCTTCGACAGTGGGTAAGCACTGTCTCCCAATATATAGCATCCTAAAAAAAAGGTATTTGTAAAACAGCAGAACAAAGTCAACGAATTATAAAGTTTACCGTTACTACAATTTGTTTCCAATTCACTACATAATGGTGAATTACGAAACACTCTTACATCGTGAACAGAGCCAGGAAAACCTATATATATATCTATAAATTTTAGTTTTTCGTTACACAAACCTTGCACTTGTATGGAGTAATAATCTTTACGATTGCAATAATCGGTGTGTCTTTCAGTTGGCTTATCAATCTTAATGTGAGTGCCATCTATACTCCCTGTAATTTAAAGTAATTAAACCCTGAATTATGGTAACTCTTTTGTTTTTTCTTATTACCTCCAATGCTAGTAATAAATTACCATCTTCGTCTTCACTGGAGCCTGAATCAAAAAATAAACTTTCTACATCGCTACCCTCCCTATCTAGCAATATTAAGTTTATTAAATTATTCATATTAATAATAATTATTATATCCTAGACTGATATACATATGAATCGTTATAATGTAAGTAAAATAAACTTATTTTGAGGTTAGAATATTTAAATTTAAACTGCTCCGAGCAGACAAATGCGTTCGTTGGGCTTTGCTCTGAACAGCTGCACTAAACTGTTCAAGCTACTCTAGTGACGTCATTAGAAGCTGTTCCGAGCAGCTTGCTCGGCGTCCGACGAACAAACCTATTGTATATATAGTTTTAAAAACGGCCACTAAAATATATAAAATACGTTACGATTCGAATACGTTGGCCATGTCTTTTTTGTGAATTTGGTAACCTAACCTTTTTCTGTGCTTTAAGTCGTTTTAATAACGCAAAATAAACGGTTAATTGTAAGACAAATATTTATATTTGTATAATTTGTATTGCAGTAGTGTGGCGAAGGGTTTTCGCTTTAATTATTAATTTTTTTTATTTAGTACTTAGTTTAACAAAAAATTAATTTTTTCTTTTTTTCATAATGGGTAGACACATTTGTTGTGTTCTCACATGTTTTAGTAAAGAAGAAACTTTACATCGTTTTCCAAATCCTGAAGTAGATGTGGATCGATTTCAATTATGGGTAGTGCTAGCCGGTAATACATCAATACAATCGGATGAACCAGCTACTGTATATCGATCGAGAAGAATATGCCATGCCCATTTTGAACAACGATTCATCAAAAGCAATAACTTTTTACAATCTAATGCACTTCCAACTTTATTTTTAGCGGGTAAACAAATAATATTACTTTATATTGATTTTAGATTTTATTGTAAAATAATGTTTTATTTTAGTTCAGTTACATGTAGAAGAAGGGCAAGAAATCATGGATTTTAATGGGGCTGTAGATGATTCCAATTCACCAACACGGAAGAGATCAAATTTAAGTGAACATTATACACCTTTACTATCGGAAGGTTTGTACACCTACATACAATACATACCATACACATACAAACATATTATGTTTGTATACATATAAAAGACAAATGTCTATACAACAAGTGGTTTTGGCCAAACCAATGTTGCAGAGGCTATCGTAGATTGTGGTACACCATCACAAGCACAAGGTTTGTACATGACAAAAACTGTGAATGTCAACTAATTAAATTAACTTAATTTTATTTTTAGCAACAAGTGCTTTTGATGAATACGGAAATGCAGAGGCTACTAACATATCTGGCACACCACCACGATCAAAAGGTTTGTATATTCAAGACAACTTTAAATGCAATTTAAATTTAATTAAAAAAATTAATCTTTTTTTTTTTAGTATCTCTGCTTCAAAGAATAAATGTCACGAGATCTAATCAGATCACTCCTAAGGCCAAATTAATGTACAAACAAGCAGTCTAGCTAAAAAGACAATTGAGAAGTAGCAAATTTAGAAATTCATCTCTTAAAAAAAGGTTACAATTTGCTGAAAACTGCAGTAAACAGGAACTCTTCGCTAAGACAACTTCGACTGTAACCCATATTGTATCAAGATTTTTTAAGTCTCAATTGGAAAATGCTGAAAGAAAAGCTCGTGGCAGACGATTCACTTTAGAAGATAAAGTTTTAGCTCTAGCACTGTTTAAACAAAGCGGCAGTGCTTATACATTTTTGTCAAAACTGTTTTTGTTACCATCCAGAAAAACATTGACAAATTTTCTGAATAGAATACCAATCCAACCAGGTATTAATGAATGTGTATTTCAAGTTTTGGAAAGTGAAGCCAAGTTGATTACCAAGAAAACTGGGAAATATTGTATTCTCATGTGTGATGAAATGTCCATATGAAATGCTCAAATTTTTCCTATGACAAAAAAAGAGATGTTTTGCAAGGTTAAGATTTTGGCTATAGAAGAACCGACAAAATAGCAAATCATGTACAGGTACTTATTGATTACTTGAAACTATTATTGAAATTCAATTTTCTCGTTATTTCCAGGTTTTTATGCTTCGTAACATTGAAGCAAAATGGAAACAGCCCATCTATTATAACTTCGTAAGTGGTGCTACGAATCACTCAGATATTGAACGAATTTTGAAACTATTAATTAAGAAACTATCTGACATTGGTTTGATTGTTTGTGCAACAGTTTGTGATCAAGGGACTAATAATTCATCTGCAATTCGAAATTTAATTGAGAAAACCAGAGGAGATTATCTCAAAGAAAACCGGGAGATGAGAGGCACATTTTTTGAAGTTGCAGGTAATCCAGTAATACCTCTCTTTGATCCCCCTCATTTATTGAAGGGAATTCGAAACAACCTTCTAGAAAAAGACTTGAAATGCACTATAGACGGAGTTGAACTAATTGCTAAATGGGATCACATTTATAACGCATATTTGATAGATGGTGTATTTGGCGAACTTAGGCTGATGCCTAAAATTAATGATGATCACGTGCATCCAAGTCATGTAAAAAAATGAAGGTTTCTTGTTGCACTAAAGTTTTCAGCCACTCGGTAGCTGTTGCCATTAATGTTGCAGCTAAATCAGGTGTGCATTAACAATTTTTATTTGTTGTATAAATTCTTAACATTTATTTTTATTTAGGAATGACTGCTGAAACTGATAAGGGTATTGTCAAGTAGCCACCAGAAGCAACACAAACTGCACAAGTGATTAGCTTCTTGGACAAATTATTTGACAGTGTTAATGGTCATGCTGAAGGAAACTAATAAAAACAGAATATCAGCAACTTCTCAACATTCATAAAAAAGAAGATATAAAAAGCACATAGATGTAAGTGCAATAAAATTGTTACACCGGGAAATTCACATAAAGCGCAGAAAATTATTGGAACATCTAGAAATTAATAAACACAAAAAACAGATAAACAACGCCAAAATTCTACTAAACCAACAGACCGATATGGTAACTACGCCGCTGACCGATGTGATAATGCACTTCTGATATCCCATCGATAGCTCACAATCTTTATATGTGTATTTGCAGTTCACTAAATATTTGTTTTTAAATTTAATTAACTTAGAATTTTGAATTTTAATTGTTTATGTTGACGAATTCATTCTTTTAACGACACGTATGTATAATACAGAATATCTGTATCTATTATTTTAATCAAATGTCCTTTTTTATTATAGTTTGGTGTGATCAGGGCCTAGTAAGCCGAAACGCGTCACCAATAAGCATCTAATAAATTAATATATACGAGTACAGTGCTTTTTATTCAAATACAAATACTATGTAGACGACTGGTTAGACAGCTTTGCTGTCTTGACTCAGCTGCTTGACAGCCGGACCTAACCACCTTCTGTTGGGGTCGTCAAGCGGTGCTAAACCATTCATAGAACCACCTTCGGACAACTGTTGTATCAGAACAAATTAAGAGCTGTCTCAACAAATGGCCAATCAATTCTGATGTCGTTGGATTAGGGAGTATCTTCCCAAATTGACAAGGACGACAAAGTGGTTAACACGTATACTGAGCCCATGAAGATCCGAGACTTGGTAGTGATTATGGACGACAAACGCAGAGATTCTTGGAAAAAAGGGAAAATCATCGACGTTATAAAAGGTACTAGCAACAATGAAGCTCATCGCGCGATAGTCCAGACTAGCAACACCATTCTTACGCGAGCTGCGGCAAAGGTACTAGATGTAGTGGGTAAACTCACTTCCGGAAACGATAGTGAGTGTACCGAAGAGGAGGATGTTGCCGAAATAGCAAGCCAAGCACTGTGCTTAAAATTTCTGTTCGCTAGTTCTAGTTTCTAGTTTGAAGTTGGATTTCTGAAGTTATAAGAACCCGGTCCTGTTTCGACAATTTGTAATTCAAATTTGGCGGTCCCACAAATTTCATTCTAGGTTGGTAATGGTGTACCATGACCTACCCTAGAAGAATTTCAGGGACATATGCCAGTGATGGTATAAAGATTACATTGTTTATTTTAGAATTCTGAATTATTTTAAATAATTTAAAATGTATTTTAAACTAAAACGTCAAATACTATAGACTATAATCTACTATAATCTATAGTATTTGGGTTGGTAAACAATTTACTGTAATGTAAATTACATAAATAGTGTAAATTTGTATTGAGTAGAATAAAAGCAAGTAAGTGGAAAGTGAAGTAAACAATCGTATAAGTGTGAATATTCGTGAATATATTACAAAAATGAGGTGTTCTGTTTTCGGTTGCAATAATACCAATCAAGGTGAAAATGCTGCTACATTGATATACTACCACTCATTTCCTAAAGATTCAACAGTAATGAAACGGTGGCTGCATTTATGTGGACGCAGTGATAAAATTAATCCAAACACTGCTCGAATTTGTTCAGTTCATTTTGTTGAAGAAGATTATCAATTAGATACTCTTTTTGCATCTTATGGTAAATGGTATCAATAGAAGGTTTAAAAAATTAAACATTGGAGCGGTATCAACACAACATTTGCCTCAACAACAAACGACAGGTGAAAGTTCAGTGCGATGTGATCGTCTTCGAAAGAGAAATGCGAACAAAACCACAACAGAGTCAGAGCCCGAGTCCTCCGTAATGAACATTACAGAAACTAATGACATCGAAATACATGCATCGGCTTCTACTTCTTCAATAGAAAATCAAGGGTAAATAATTTAAGTTAAATACATGAATTGTTAATTAATAATGCATTTCTTACAGAATTGAGCCATCGTTAATCCAAAATATCGATATTTTGGAATCATATAATGAAGCTGAAATAGTACATCAATCAGAAAATGAAAGGTAAATAATATATTATTATTTTTATTTGGTTATCAAAGAATATTGTTATTGTATTTATTTATTAGAGCACGGTCGTAGACTAGCGTTAGAAGTGCTACCTGAAAGTGCTCATCTTATATTATATTTATTTATTTATTAATTCTATTTTTAATTATTGCTTTATTTATATTAATTTTATAGTGAATTAAAGCGAGAAATTTGCATGTTAAAAAATTATATTGATGAGCTTGAAGCTAAAATCAAGGTACTTGAGGCAGAGAATCACGAAAAAAAAAGGAATTCTAGAATCTGTTTCTGCTATTTTCACATCGGGTCAAATGAAAAGGTTAACAAATCCTACTATAAAAACTCACTGGTCCGCTGATGACATTGCAAACGGAATAGCAATACACAGTGCAGGTGCACGTGCTTATCGATTACTTCTAAAGAAGGAATACCCACTGCCAGCTGTATCGACTCTTAGAAAGTGGTGTGGTAAAATAAAAATTTGCCCAGGAATTTTAGAACCTGTTTTTCAAATCATGGAAAACTCAGATTTGACAATGTTAGAGAAGTTGTGTGTTCTCTCGTTTGATGAAATGAAAATCAAGAAGCAATATTTATATAATAAGTTAGATGATGAAACATTAAAACCGGCTAACTATGTTCAAGTGGCAATGATTCGGGGGTTGTTTGGTAACTGGAAGCAGCCAGTATTTTTTGATTATGACTGCAACATGACAAAAGAGGTCATTTTCAAAATAATTACACGCATTGAACGTTCTGGCTTTCAAGTTGTTGCAACCGTATGTGATTTAGGAGGATCAAATCGTGGAGTTTTGAAAGTGCTTGAGGTTACTCACGAAAAGCCTTGCTTTCCAAATCCAATTGATACGAGTAGAAATGTGTATGTTTTTGCAGATGTTCCTCATTTGTTAAAATTAATTCGAAATAATTTTGTCGATTATGGTTTTATGATTGATGGAAAAGTAATCAATAAATCAGTTATAGAAGAGTTGCTTGGCAAAACAAATGAAAAATCCGAATTAAGTATAGCATACAAGATTTCTACTGAAAATTTAACTTTTTTTTTTACAAAAAATGTAAAAAATGCTGGTAGGCAGAAAGTAAAATTAGCAGCAAAATTGTTTTCGCACACGGTTGCACAAGCAATTAAGCGTGCTACCATTTTAGGTGAATTAGAATCGGTTAATGCATTAGAATGTTTAGAATTTTTTAAATTGGTAGCTAGCATTAAATTTGTCGCTATTGGAAGATCCTAACAACATTTTATTTTATTACAGGTTAATGATTGGTTTGATTGCCTAAACATCCGACTTCCTCATCAGGACAATCGTGAACGAACTCATGGCTTTGGTATGCAATTAGATGTTCAGTTGCAAATTATAAACAAAATGTCTGAAACAATGCAAAACATGCTAGTCCAATCAAAATCTTCAATGATGCCTTTCCAGAAAGGTAAGAATTCTTGAATTATGTTATTATATATAGAGAAACTAATAATATTTAAATTTTGATTTAGGTATCATCATGACGAATAATGCATTGAAACTACTTTTTAATGATCTTAAAGACCGGTACAATGTTTCGTATTTGTTAACATATCGCCTTAATCAAGACGTTCTGGAAAACTTTTTTGGAGTGATCAGATCAAGAGGGGGCCTACATGATCACCCCGATCAACTTCAATTTTTGTACAGGCTTCGTGCATACATTTTAGGCCGAAATGAGGGCAATATTTCGTTTGAAGGTAATACAAGCGTCGATGATACACCAGATTTGGATAATGTGGCAAACTTTAGTTCGCAATATTTTAATAGTGTATCAGATCCAGTACCACTAGAGCCTGAAATTGATGAACTGGCTTCTCTTCAATATGATGCTCTGGAACACCTAGCGGGGTATATTTGTTATCGCCTTAAAAATAAGCCAGAAGTAACTAACTTGGAATCTAATAATCCAGAGCAAAGTTATACCTGGACCAATCAGCTCTCTGAAGGTGGTTTAAGAAAACCCTCCGATGAACTAATGCAGAAGATGGAGCTCATGGAGAAAATATTTAATGACATAAATGGTCAAGATGCCGTTATATTTACGAAAGGGTTTCTTCACTTACATTTAGAAAGTTCTGCGCATATCGATTGTGATGAATCAGTAAAAACGTTGTTTTTCAGATCCAGAATGTATTTTAGACTGAAGATGCTTAATAAATTACTTGTTGACTTAAGTAGTAATAGAAAACGAAAAGTAATAAAGATTACTTCTTAAAATGTTTATTTTACTTTTATTCAAATAAATAATATAAATGCACTCTTGTCACCTTATTTTTATATAAAATATAAATAATATAATCCGTGAACAAACTAATAAATAAACTCTATATATATATATAATGAAAATGATTGAATTCCTATTTAAAAAAGTTCACAAAAACTAAATTTTGAAAAGTAATAATTTTTCAAATATAAATTGTGAAAATATCTAATTTTTAAAGTAAAATTGAAAAAAAAATTTAATTTTCAAACTTTAATTTGAATTCGAATGTCACATAGGGTCCGCCATATTGAATTATTAAACGTCACTCGATGCGCAAGATCATACCTTGTAATCTTTATACCATGTATGCCAGTATTGGAATACAAACAGTCAAACAAGCTGAATTATAAGAAACTTTAAGAAATCTAACCCTCAAGCAGCAGGCGGGCAGGAATTGTAAGTACAGTAAACTAATTATTTGTATATTGTCATGTTCAAAAGTGATTAATTAATTTGATAAAAATAATTGTTTAATTTTTGTAAATATTTTGTGTTGTAAATAATTTTAATCGTCCTGTATCATATTTTTAATTGTTAATAATTTTAAGTTGGTATTATTTATTGTTAAGTTTGAGAATTGAAAAATGTGGAGGGAGTTTATGATGGCGGACAGCCAAGCGAGCGGACGTGTTTTTGTCCGTTCCAATTCAATTTAAGTTTTTAAGTTAATTTAATTAAAGTTTGAGTTTAAGTTTTTAAAAGAAATGTTTTATTTAATCAAGAGTCTCATGTGATAAAAAAATGGGTGGCCCGACGAAGAAGATTTAAGTTTTATTTTAAAGTTCTATTTATTTTACAATTTTCACAAGCGGGTCATCACATTTAATTGACGCCGCAACGTGTGGGGCTCGAAATAAACTCGCAATTTAACCCTGAGATCAATTTTGAATTATTTTATAAAAGACAATTTTATTCAAACATAGAAAATTTGTGTAACGCACGTGGGTAAATGTGCTAAACAAAATCTACAAATGTGCGTGAAATCGAACAACAAATGTGGCTTACTTAGCAGATGTGGCAAACAAACAAGGTATTATTTATAACATTTATGCGCAAATTTAAAAATTTTATCAAATAAATTGGAATCGTTTTCAACAATTAAAATTAATTCTTTAAAAATAATAAACAATATTTAACGAAGCACAATGGCAGAAGGAAGGCTAATGCAATTTCTCCAAAACTTTAGAACAGACATGAATAAAATTAGAGCAGACATGAATAAAAAATTTGAGGAAAATAGAACAGACATGAATAAAATTAACACTGACATGAATAAAATTAGCGCAGACATAAATAAAAAATTGGACGAAACTAGAGAAGACATCAAAGCAGAAATAAAATCATTTAAGACGGAGGTCGCCACACAAAACGAAGAAAACAAACGAAGTTTTGAAAAATTAAAAACGACGTTGTGCGCTATTAACCGGGGGGTGGAGATCGTTGAAGACGGCTGTAACAGGGGAAACCAAGAACAAGATGTAAACATAATTAAAAACAAATTGGACCAATCAGATGAGAAAGTAAACAAAAACAGAATAGAATTAAAAGAAGATTTCAACCAACAACGGGATAAGATAAGTAATAAAATGGATTCGATGGAGGAGGATTTTTATAGGAAACGGGATGAAAAGTTGGATTTGGTTAAAAAAAATTTGGATGTTGGAAATAAAAATTTAATTGAAAATGAAAATTTAGAAAATGAAAAAAATAAACAGTTGAAATTAAAAAATTTGGTGAAAGATCGGATAAATGGACATATGGAAGTGATGAAGAAAATAAAAAACGGATATTTAAGAAAAGTAAATTCCTGGAGGAGGAGATTGATTGGACCACGTGCCAACGGAAGTGCGAGAAAAATATTTGAATCCAAGATGGGCAGAGAAGCAAGTGTGATAGCAGTTGAGAGACAAATATGGTCGCATCTCAAAGACATTGGGAGACTGGGCCGCTGGAAGTACAAGTGGTGAGGTGTTTTTATTTTCTATTAATGATTTAATAAACAATTAAATTAAATTATTTATGATAAATTGCGTGAACATGGATTTTGATAAACATTTGGTGTTAAAATAAGATTTAATTTTGTACGTAAGGAATTTATTTAAAAATATGGTTTATGGTATTAACATTTAGAAGTGCAACGTTATTATTTATCTATGGTAAAATTTAAAATTATTTTATATTCTTTTATTTTTGATAAAAATTGATTTACGCGTAAAATAAAAACAAATTTGAAACTGATTAAAATTGATAATAAATTAACTGACAATTAAAAAAATAAATTGTATTTCAAAATAAATAAAATTAGGATGATGTAAAAACAGGAGCAATAAACAAAATTTAAGATCGTGATTTGATTAAAAACATGGAACGAGTGAAAATTTAGGCAAGGATCATTATAATAAAGATTTTTAATTAAAGTTGATAATTTTGATAATAATATTACTGTTTAGAATTTGAAATGAAGATTAAGGGTTTTAGATTTAAAGGTTGATGATGTAAGTAATTTGATGATTGATATTGTATTGATGATGTATTTTGAGAGGATTTGAGATTTTGAAACGGGGGTAGTTATTTTGAAGAAAACAGTAGCCATTCATTAGAGGAAAAGTAAATTTTGATAAAGAAATTATAAAAAAATTTGAATTGTCGACATGAAACAAGTCACATGTGAAAATTAAGTTGTTATTGAGAAATTTTATTGCTAATCATCGATGAAAAGATTTTCTAATTAAAACTATTATTTTGAAAGAAAATTTAAAACTAAGTGAAAATTATAAATTAGATTTGCTAGGAATTAATTGGTTTCAAAAAAAAAAAATTTTACATAGTTTATTTTATTAAGAGATTGTTACCAGATAAAATTATTGTAATTATGAATTAACTCTGTAAATATTTTGATTGATTTTTATTTTGAAAGTTTTGAAATGAATTTGGTAAATTTTGTGTTGATTTGTAAATATTTGAGGATTTTATTATTTTGTAAATTTGTGTAAATATTGTAGTGAGTTTTAAAAATTTTGAAAAATTTAGTTTGGCGTAATTTTGAACAAGCCAGTGTAAACTTTCATCAGAAAATTTATATTTTTCTATCCTAAAGTTTAGGGGGTTAAATGTCATGTTCAAAAGTGATTAATTAATTTGATAAAAATAATTGTTTAATTTTTGTAAATATTTTGTGTTGTAAATAATTTTAATCGTCCTGTATCATATTTTTAATTGTTAATAATTTTAAGTTGGTATTATTTATTGTTAAGTTTGAAATTGAAGATGTGTAGAGGGAGCTTATGATGGCCGACGGCCGAGCGAGCGGACGTGTGTTTGTCCGTTCCAGTTGAGTTTAAGTTTTTAAGTTACGTTAATTAAAGTTTTTTTTTGAGTTTAAGTTTTTAAATAAAGTGTTTGATTTTTAATTTTTTTAAAAGTGCTAATTAATTTAAAGAAGAGTCTCATGTTAAATAAGAAATGGGTGGCCCGGAGAAAATTTAAGTTTTTATTTTAAAGTTCTATTTATTTTTCAATTTTCACAAGCGGGTCATCACAATATATTTTATCTGTTATTTTTGTAGTAATATTCAACATTAATTTCAATAAATAAGTTTACGGACAACGTAGCGAGTTCTATTGTATGTTAGAAATATTCCCCAAATATAATAATATTTGCGTCATAAATATTGTCCTATATTTGTTAGAAGAATTACTTGTTTTACACGTGTAATATTTATTTTAGCAATTTTTAAACAGGTTAGTGCGTTTCGTATAAAATCGGAATCAGTCGGAATTTACTGTGTTGCTCTTAGCTAAGTAGTTGTATACATATTTTCAATATTATCTGTGTTGTGGTTAGGTTAACTAAGTAAGAAGTAATTTAAATTTCAAATATGGCAGATGAAGACGTGATAATGGGGTTAGCATTTGTTAACATAATGTTAATTATTTATTTGTGCAAAAAACGTAATAAAAAAAAGAGAAACCGATCAATTTGGTCAAAAAGCTGCTTGACAAGAAGGCACGAAGGAAAAGGGATTCCAAATATGTTAAATTTATAATTGAAATAGATATTTTCGATACAAGTTAGGAAAACTAACATATTTCTATTCAAGGCGAAGTTTTACGATCGAGGCCGAAGGCCGAGATCCTAAACCGAAGCCGAGAATGGAAATAGATAGTTTTTCACGCGTATCGAACAATATTTTTTCTAATTATGTTTCAAAAAGAACCGATAACATACTTTTTATACCTAAATTAAAATGAATTTACTAAAAAATACTTTATGAAAATAGAAACATACTTAAAATTTAAATTTTTTTGGTACCAACCGTGGGTACCAACAAAAAATCGAAAGTCGTGCAAAGCTCTACTTTATGGAGTTGTTTTTCGATGTTGCGATCGACATTGTTATTGAAAGACAATATCGATATTAAAAAATATACGATGGTCGTTGCGTTTTTGAAGTCAAAATCAAAAACGCATTCCTCAAAAAAATCGGCGGTGTTTACCCACGCCGATATTTCCAAATTTTTGAAAGAAGCGGACGATGACACGTTTGCGTGTCACGATGACACGCAAACGTGTGACACGATGACAACATGCATGTTCATACCGGTTCTTTTTAAAATTATGTGAGGAACAAGTTGAAGACGTACTCAGTGCAATAAAAAACGACATAACAATGGAATACACTTTTTTTAGAAGTGAGTGGAGTAGAAGCAAGTGAGTTTTAAGTAGTAAAAAAGAGCATTTAAGTATGACAATCATGTTTTAATTTTTTAAATTGGAAATTTTCTATAGCAGTAGAATACATGAAAGTACGATTTCAAAATTCATACCAATAGGATGCAATGCTGTAATAAAACGCTTTCAACTAGTATATTTGAAGGTGCAGTTGTTGAAATTGATGTAAATGACAAAAATAATAACAGTAATTTTTTAGATACCCAGGACTGCGTGTGAATGGAAAGCTATATAGCTTCAGATTTTAATGACCTATGGCAATTTCCTCAATGTTTACGTGCTTTAGATGGTCGACACATTAAATTTCAAGCACCAATTTCAGATGGGTCGTTGTATTTCAATTATAAAGGCACCAACAACTTAGTTCTGTTAGCTTTGACCGATGCCCGATACATATTTACTTATGTAAATGTTGGAGTAAACGTAAACGGAAGAATCAGTGATGCCAGAGTGTATTTAACCAGAGCAACTTGTTACAGGCAATAAAATGCAATGCGTTGAATTTTCCTGGTCCAAGTAATTTACCTGGGCGCACAGAAAAAGTTCCTTATGTAATTATAGCGGACGATGCTTTTGAGTTACTACAAAATTTAATAAAACCTTACCTTCAACGTGGGCTTAATCACGACTGTATCACTGGTTACAAATTAGAATAATTTCACATTACGGTAGCTAGAGCTAATACTATTTTAAATTGTAATCAAATAAGTACCTACCAATTTACCTACCAAACAAGTATGAAATGAAGGGCTTGGGGCAACAAGGCTACATGCCACAAATTTAAAAAAACCGAGATATTTCAGAACTGGGGTCACAAAGACGTTACCTACCCCTAAAAATAATATTTTAGGGATTAATTGCTTGGTGACAGAATTATACCACAATATCCTTATTGCCTCAAAAATAAAGTTGTCATATTTTAGTAATAAGGGTACAAGCCAGAATATTTTTTTACTAAAAAAATACTTTACACGAGTTTTAGTAAAATTTTCGTTAGAAATTTTTTTTTCGGTAATTACTGCAATTTTCTAGTAAACCTTCACATCGGATTTTTTCAATTTGAAGCATATTTTACACCATACATTTATTTCCTCTTATTTAATTTTTGTGGCAATAACGGTATATAGCCACATATAAACAATAAAGCAACTTCTTTTTATAATAAAAAATTAATTACTATAACTTTGCTTTTGTATTTTTTTAATTTATAATGAAGTACTGTACTGATATAATTAACCCAAATGTTTTTAGTGAGTTGAACTTAAAAAATATATTATAATTTAATTTCAGGATTTGAATGAAATATAGTGTTTTTCTCTGAATTAACATAATGTGGCATGTACCCTTGTTGCCCCAAGCCCTTCAAATATTGTATTCTAGGCCAAAGTTATGAAGACTGTCATTATAGTCCTAGCGCCAAGATTATATTCCGAGGTGCAAAGCAGCATTTTTTTAAATCCTTGTTAAACAAATTTTCAAATTTAAAATATTTATTTAAAATTACACTTTTGTTTTGTTGATTTGACAGTTGTTGACAAATGTTTTTAAATGAAGTTAAACTATTAAAAAACCATTTTGAATAGTTTACGTGCAATTGAATAGCATTCTCTTGGTTATACAAAATAGTAGGTTTTTAACAAAATGTGTCTTACAAATAGTCGCCAAACTATCGAAATAAATCAATATGTTCTAGTAGTGTGTAATGAAAAAATTATTCACCACTTGCACTTGTCTAAAATGCGTCACTTCACGTGCGACTTGGTTAAGTTATAATGATAGCCTATAATTATGACTAGTAGTGGAAAAAATACTATAAGAGGTAGTATGTATAGTTGTTACAAAACAATAAACCAAACAAAAGCGTGGCTTTTGGAAAGTTTGTGATCATCGGAAAAAATATGGATAGTGACTCGTTTTTAAATACTGCAGGTTTATTATTTTTCTTAATGTCAGTGCTTCTTATGTTTTTAATAAAAAAAAGCAAATGAAGCGATGAAACGACTTCGAAATTATGAAGCAAGGCCTTTAAATCGGAACGGAAAAGAAGATGGATTTTACACAAGAATTTTTTTTAAATTAAGGGAAATGACTACAATTTTTTAAGTATACACGAATGGATACCAATATGTTTATGAATGAAAAGGATATTGGGTATCGTGGACGCAAATTAAACAAAGATAAACGAAAAGGAATAACGGGTTGAATGGGCATGCAAATCAAACCACTATATTATGATTGTCGACGTTTCGGAGTCTTTATTGCTCCATCTTCAGGACTAGATGGAGAAAAGGCAAACAATTAATTCTAAGATCATGTCAACAATTCCTAACACTCACCGATATCAAAATAAGTGTAAATCGTTTGATGTAAGCATCAAAAACGAGAACAAAAACGCAATGGCAATGTGGCAGTCACTTTCAAACGAAGTCAAAAAATTTAAAATGTAGAAAAACGTGTACAACATATAAAACTTTACAATTAAAACAGTAATTAAAATGTATAAATATAAATAGCATCTGTTTAAAACTAAGTGAAAATATTAAAAACAATCTATCAGTTGATAAGTGACGTACAGATAGGAAAACATTTGAAATTTGCCACGCTTTACGTAAAATAGAAAACAAAGAAGCGTCCTCTCGTAGAGGTATCTAAAAGTAGGTGAGCGTTGTGTATAAAAATCTGCAGGTATTCAATAAACAAACTAGAAACCTGCGAACGCAAGAATATACAAATATCCAAAAGCATAACTAAACAGTTAATTGTGAAAAAGAATAGAAATTCCAGAAAGTGGTCGTTACCGTGTAGTGGACCCAGATGATCAGGTACCAGAGAATAGGTCATTTTAGATTACACTGTACCAGAACATGAAGATCAAAATGAAACCGAGATCATCGATTTATCGGAAGAGAAGGAAGGACATAAAAAGTTATGTTTGTTTTGCAATAGGAGCAACAAAAGATTGCGCGGGCGTCGTTTGCCCCTAAGTATATGTCGCAACTACAACGTACGAAATGCTACGAATTCTTTAGCTCTGCAGAACAACGATATCGAAATGTTGGAAGATATGGAAGCTATTAGATCGAAAGGTAATACGACAATATATCAGTATCGCAGATTTTGCCGAGTATCTTACATGTCTAAACGCAAGTCTACTATTTCAACAAAACTTTCTTTTTGGCATAAGAAAAGAGATTTTCACAAAGTTGCATATACCGAGTTATATCAGGGAGCACGTTATTAATAGAAAAGTTTGCATTTACTTCTCCGTTTTACGCAATTTTTATCTCCAATGCTTAAAAAATGAATACGAAGGAACCGTTAATATTGATTCGAGTCAATATGCCGCTGATCATTTAAAACTAAAACTTCTGAAAACTTTTGACCAAAAAATTAGAATACTTGTTTCAAACAAAAAAAAAACCATAAGTTTGTCCCTACAATGTCCGTATGATTGATAATGTGGAATTAAATGAATTACAGAAAACTGAAGTTATTTTTCAAGCTTCGTGTTATCTAAGGGACGAGATATTAAATATTCAGAAAAGTAAATTGCCAGATCAATTTTCCGTTCAAGATTTGATTGCCGGTGAATGTACTGTACCAAAGATGTTAAACGAATTTTATGTTACATTATTATTAAGTGGGTGTAATACGCGTCGAGAGAATAGATTTAAATGCCAAAAACTCGCCAAATCTTTCTCTGAAGATGCTATTTATGCTATTAGTAATGGTAAAATGAAAACATCCAAACATATTTGATTGGGAATGACACTAAAAAGTTTGACCAGTAGTAGAAAAATTTTGAATATCGTTAACAAATACGGTCACTGCTGCAGCTATAACGTTATAGAAGTATTGGAAACAGAAGCGCCGTTTTCTGCAACTGACCGTTCACAGATTTGCCCCGAAGATACTTTACGAGTACCCAACTTAGAAACAGGAGTAGCGTTTGATAATTTTGACAGATTTGTTGAAACGACCACATGACGTGCCACGACGTGCATGATACGGTAGGTATTATATTTCAAAGTATACACAAAAATGTGGTTACACCTTTAGTGTCTTCTAACATTGTTAATACAAACGTAGATGATACTTCACCAGAAAGTTGTGTTGCTCCAGAAGGAAATGATGGTGCTCTTAAAGAAAATTATGTTGTTGTCTTGTTGGAGTTGAAGTTTATTTTGGTGAGGATCCACAATTAGAAGATATAAGAAGACCAAGACTATCTTGTTATGCCCATGCATTAAATATGAACGGACCAAAAATAATAAGCCCACTTATAGAGAGACTAACAATTGGACCTAGTGCTGCACCATTGTAGAGTTTTTGCTATTGGTTGGAAATGGTTTTAATTTAATGCCATTAACTTTCCTTAAAAAAAATGTTGGCAATGCAGTAAGATTATATAAGAATATATATTGGATATCTGTACTTGCCCTAGACTTCTGCACTTACAAATCAAAAAATAAAACTATAGATGGTATGGCACTTTTGGATTTTGTAAACACACCTAACAAACCTACAGATTCTTACAATAACCTGGTAAATGCAGCTGCTAATAAAGGCAAAACCCAAAATGAACTCAGCAATATCCATGGTATAGAGTTAATGCCAAAATAATGGCTGGGATTACCTACAATGGGGAGACAGGCAAAGACAGAAAGGGAAAACTATTGACAGAAAAGTTCAATACTTTGTTTTCCAATTTCAAACAAAAATAGATTACATACTTATTATTTCCGACTATGAATTAATTATTTAATTTGTGAACCTCTATTATCAATATTATCTATTTAACTACTATACGTATGTATAAGTGTTAAGTTAAAAAAAATTATATGTATTTCAAAATATACTCGAAAATGTGGTTACACCTTTAGTGTCTTCTAACATTGTTAATACAAACGTAGATGAAACTTTACTAGAAAGTTGTGTTGCTCCAGAAGGAAATGATGGTGATCTTAAAGAAAATTATGTTGCTGTCAAATATCAAATGTTAGAAAAAGAAAGCGTAGAAGCTACGAAACAATAACATTGGAGATACCAGCATACGGTAAGAAGCTTAGAATAAACTTTACTTCCTGTTAATTCCGATTTGCGTTCTAGTGAACCTAGTGATTTGGCCGACATTAAACGGGTAGATTGTATATGAATGCTTTCACATGCGTTAGGACTTCCACAAACACCTATGTGGGTAGGGTTGCAAAGTAGAATTTTAGATGATCGACCTTCTGTTCAAAAAATTTCTTATTTGACGCCAATAAATTTTTCTCCAACCCAAACGGGCGTTGTTGAAGAAACAATGCAACAAAGCTTAAAGATTGCCGAAGAATGTAACGAAACATATTTAGAAGTATCCTATGATTTAGCAATAGCCAAAGTAGCACTACAATTGCAAGCAACAGATCAACCAACATTTAATAAATTATTTATTCATCTCTGGTCATTTCACATTACAATGTCATTTTTTAAAGCGGTTGGTAAAATTATTGAAAATAGCGGTTTGACGAACGTTATGGTGGATAGTGACTTATTAGCAGATGGCTCGCTCAATGAATTTCTGTTGGGAAAGAATTTTAATAGATGTAAAAGACTGCATTCGGTGCTTTCGTTGGCCTTTCAGATTTTACATTTTGAAAAGTACCTCGCTGTAGAAAACATTGAAATTGGAGAAGATTTAATTAAATATGTTACAGATTTTCAAAAACATAAATCAATCAATTCAAAAGTTTACAACGAAAATGTTATCAAGATTATTGATAAGTCACAAAATTTTAAATAACATACACTTCAAGTATGAAGTAAGACACCTCGGTTTTATAATATACATAGATACTCTACGTAAATCTAATTGACTATTATTTAATTTTAACAAAAAGTATTCGTACTGGAAATTTTGGTTTATTTAAATATATCTTGCCGAAAATTGCTAATTAATTTTTTGCCTTAAATCATCAAAACTATTCTCGTTGGTTGGTTAAATATCACGATAATTTACTTAAAGTAGACGAAACTCGTCCTGGTTTAAAGTTGAAACTTGAAAAAGTTCGTTTGGAATAAGAAGAACCGATAAGGCAATTTCGAGGATACCAATTGACTTGACTCTGGAACAAACCATTAACGCCGATGCAGCAAGGAGATTACCCGGCGTAATGCACATTACAAATTCAATTTCTGCCCGCCAAAGATGGAGCAAAAGTCATGGGATTAGATCGTTTATAATTACTCACGTGTTAGAAGAACTCGGCATGACCAAAAGCAAGATATAACAGCTGATCTACGAAATAGCAGAATAAAAAAAAGTACTTCTCAACTTTCAGCATTTCTACAAGCTATCAAAGAAAGAATAAATCCGTATGGAAGTAATTTACAATTTAATTTTTTTTTTACGTAAAAAAAAACTGATAATATCCATGAAAATCCTAACTTTTCACATAACGACCGCGCATATTTATTCAGGCTTAATGAATATCCACTACCTGTGACCCCCCCTCCGTTGCCAATGGTCTAGATCCGCGCCTGAATCCAAGGAAACAGAAGTGTGAAACCTTCCTAATATAGTGGTCGTAGATAAAAAAAACTAAACAAATTAGTTAAAAATTGTTAATGCTTAAACTCTCGCAGGTTATCTATATTCAACCTTGTTTCAATTTTGTGTCTTCGCCAACGAATGGAAAAACTCTTTTTTCCCTACCTTATTGACTGGCATTAACAGTTTATCATCACATGACATCCATTTAATGTTGATACCAAGTGGCAATGGGTTTATCATAAACTGACTTAACCAAGCCAACTTACTTGTTTCGCGTGACTGCTATTCTGTTTGCACTTTTCAAATGATGAAAACAATCCGGAATAAAAAAATTAGCCTGGTAACTATAACCTAATGAAATCTTTTATACATCATGTTTTGTCAGACTGACGTCTCCTCTGTACCTTAGAATTCGACTGCCAATATTGTAAATTATTGTTTCTAATGTCGAGATTAATAAACATTGACAAAATTAGCCTGATAACTATTACCATAATGTACAATTTTTAATTGATCATCACTAACGACTGCCAACAGTTTTTTTAACGACTGCCAATAATATTTTATCATCAAATGGTGTCTATTTAATGTTGAACACTAAGCGGAAGTCGGCTTATTATAAGCTGGCATGATCAAATTAAAGACCGCCACTTACACTCAAAAAAATGGGGGTAATTTTACCGGTGGAACTTTACACACTTAATAAGAGTAAAATTGAACTGTAAAATTCCAGGTTTTGGAAAAATTACCCTGTTCAACAGAGTAAATTTACCCTAAAATTAAGGTAATTTCATTTTTTACTCTAAAACAATGTAATATTACTCTGAAAATAGGGTAAATTTACCCTGAAAAATGGTGGTAATAAAGTTGCCTCCATTTAAGGAGAAATTTACTATAAGTTATTAGTAAATATCATTTACAACATTCTTGTGAAAATTACCCGGTTTATAAGGGTGAATTAACCTTAAAAATTGTCGACTATGTTTTGTTCCACTATTTTCAAGGTAAATTCACTCTTATAAAATTACCCCTGGTATGCGAATTTACCTTGACAATAGGAGGTAATAGAGTTGCCTCTTTTTTTCTGAGTAATTTTCCCCAATTTTTTTTTTTTTTAGAGTCTCGCAGTACGATTCTGTTGGATGCGACGAAATCGAATGGAATTTGATCGTGAGTTGTAGTGATTCGACCAAGTTGATTGGATCGGATCGCAGACAAGCCGGTCAGTCTGCTGCAGTACAACACTGTTGGTTGTGTTATATATTTGAACGTGTATTGTGGTTTTCAACTTCGTTGTACGATTTCAAAACTGCAAAAAATAATTAATTTTCAAGCAAAGTTTTAAAATGGCTTTCAGCGAATCCTTCTTAAGAGTTTTTCTACCTATATACAGAGCAAGAAGGTCTTTGGAAAATAAAATCGCCATTGTATCACGATAAAACAGCTTGCAAAAATGGAATGAATATTTTGGTTGCGAAGTTTCAAGAGGTGAAACCAGACACTAATGAAGATTTTGTTAAAAAAAAAGATTAATAATTTTAATAGCCCCTAACAGTATATTTTCATCCGACATATTTATCGAGGTCCATGTCCCCAGCACCCCCACCTCAAAATATTTAAATCGGACTTGGTGCAATCGTTTGTACTTCGTTTGTAGCTGTTTGTACCAAAAAGATAAAAAAGTTACAGCACTTTCAAAGTGGGGGTGCTAGGGACATGCCAACACCCCCACCTCAAAGTATTGAAATCGGACTTGGTGCAATTGTTTGTACTTCGTTTGTACCTGTTTGTACCGCAAAAAGTTTTGCTTGTACCAAAAGTACAAAAGGAAAAGCTGAAAACAAGCTAAATTGAAAAGTTAGAGATCAACGCGCATGCGCATATTGTACAGGGGTGGCTTCAGAACTCACTAAAAACTCTCCCCCCCCCCGTATTAAAGAATATAACGAGGGATATTGTTATTATTACTGTGGCGGCTCTAAATTGGCAGATCCGATAATTCCTTTATCCCGCAGATTAAAGAAAGTAATTCTCTATATAAGAGAATTACAAATGTACTTTGAATAAAATAATATATCAATAAAATAAAGTTATAAATAGAGTAAAATAAAGTTTTCGTGCCAAAACAGAAATGCCAAAAAAATCGAACATGGATACTAAGGCTCTTGTGGATATATTAATTGACAAGAAAGATACTATAATAGATAAAGAAACTAAAGAAATCAATGGACCTAGTCATCCGTGTTGGTCTCACATCAAAGAATTATTGCAATTTAGTATTTCTTCTAAATATATATTGTCATGTTTCAAAAACTTGTTTAATATTTAAAATATTATTTTATTGAATTTTAATTTTAATTTATTTGTTATAATTATGAAATTAATTTAATTTCCATTTTCTTGTAAACTTGAATAATTATTTTAACTGCTATTAAAATTTAAATTAATTTGTTAATAATTTACAGCCTTACTAATAAACGCTGTATAAGTTTTATACAAGACTTATACAAGGTTGTATAAGAAAACGTTACTAATAAACCGTGTATACATAGCGATTTAGTTGCCAAGGTTTATCATTCCTGTCACTCAAAATTTTATACAAAGCTTATACAAGCCAGAATCCTTGTTTAACGATTGTATAATGTGTATAAAATACCTAAATTTTGCTAAAATTAAAAAAAAAGACAAAAACCCTTTCGTATTAAATGATGCAGATTTCAAGAGCAAATAAGGAATACGTTAAAGCCATCGTTGAAAACTACATAAAAAAGGATTCAAGAGGTGGATCTACTATATACTGTAAGCTACATGTACTTGTAACAAGATATACATCACGGTGAATTCATCGTTTAACAATTCATTGCGTGTGAAAATTCATCAGTTCAAACACGTGGGGTTTTCCTAGGAAAAGATTCCTGCAGATTTTTCGTAACGGTTTTATATGTATTTTTGGTCACTAAATCTGATTTTCAACTTTCCCACCTCCCCGCTAGAAATAAGCTTCTGGATTAGCTGCAAATTTTTTAACTTGTTTTAGTTTTTCCGCTTATAACTCACGAACGATGCATTTTTTTGAATAATGACTGTTCTATACAAAATTAAAGTAGATAAAATTTTTAACAATTCACAAAATCCCTAGTCACTTTTTGTCACTTAGGCCCAGTTTTTCAATCGTTAGTTAACCCAAATTCAATGGTTAACTTAGATTTATGACCAATCAGGTAGTCATAAACGTAGGTTAACCATTGAATTTTGGTTAACTAACGATTGAAAAACTGGGTCTATGTGAAAAACGTAGGAAACGCTATTTTGAAAATGCGTTGGAGCCGTGATATGTACTTTATATGCCCAAAATCAATTATATTGTGATTAATTGGTTTCTTTAGATCACATTTAGCTCTTTGTGGAAGTGCGTAGTCCGCGAGCTTTCCGGTTTGAATGGTTTCATTGGGAGTTTGTGGATGTTTAACAAATGAAGCAACTCGGCCTTTCCCTCGTTTCAGGAAATATAAGTTTGCTGGCGTTTGGTCCCAATCAGTATGACCAGAAGGCCAATATCTTGACCAGTGTTACTACTTCATGTTCTGAAGACAGGGATTGAGCAGTTTCACAAATCATGAGTCTGCATCTTCTGACCTTAGAATATCAATCAGGTTTCGTTTGTTTTGAGAATTGAAAAGGAACTCTCCCTGGATGATCGTGGGTACCATGGTCTCGTTCATCTATATTTCAACTTTTTGTCCTTATTTCTGTATCTGAGTAACTATCGAAGATAACTATTGCTGTAGCCATATATATTTTCTTTTGACATATTTAATGTAGTTCGGATGTGAAAGCTTTGTGCAAAAATAATTTTGTCCTTTTCCTTATATCATCTTCGTTGAACAGAAGAATTGTGAAGGTGGTTAATTCGTATGTTTGGAAATCCTACATACCTTCATATTGTTTTAAAACGCACATCCGTTGCAATAGGGTGTTTTGATTTACATTTACAGATTGGTCCTGCACCACTATTGACCATTTCATGTCAATTTATTTGACTTTTTTTCGATTTTTTTGGTTAAAAATACTTAAAAATATGACTGTTGCATAAAAAGCCACACTTACATACTAAAAATAACAGTTGGAGTGTATACCACAGTTATAACTTACACAGTGCGTATAAAACGTTTATTAGTAAGAAATTTATACACCCCTTATACACGCCTTATACAGTGTATAACTATACACCCGTTCAACGCGTGGGTAACGAATTTTTATTAGTAAGACTGTTATTGTTTATATTGTACACATTGGGATTATTGTTGTTAGCGCCAAAAGTTTAAATTTGGCGCGGAAATTATTTAAAACAAGGCCTTTTGCCGTTTGCGCCGACCGGAGTGGTCGCATTGCGGACGCTCTCCGTTAATTTGTAATTTTGCGTTGTATTTTGAAATTAAATTTGAGTTTTTTATGTGTATGAAGTTTGAGTGTTTTATTTTATTGCTAAGATTATTTAAAAAAATTAAGAGTCTCTTGCTAATAATAAAAAAAAAGTGGATGGCCCCAAGAAAATTTAACGTTTGCTTGGAGTTTAAAAATTAATATTGGGGTGCATCGCAATATATATGGAATAGTTAAACTGAATAGATACGATATCTTAAATAAATTAGGATTGACGAAATTGAAAGAAACTCCTGTTGAACCAGAAATATATGCTCATAGTGATGAAGACCAGGAATCCGATGTGGATGAGAATGTTGATGAGAATGTTTTGAAGTTTAATATAACGCTTTCCAACGAAGAATGGCAAACAATTTATCAGCCCTCCAATATAAAAACCTACTGCAGATCAGACAGCAAAAACACCTTCAGAAACCCTCCAATATAAAAAACTACTGCAGATCAGACAGCAAAAACACCTTCAGAAATTATCAAACTTTGACATCTTATGTGTAGACCCCGATAATTACTGAACACTTTTTTGAACAAACTAGGTTGCCTTGTACTATGATTTACCAAAACGCCAAAGTTTATTTATAAATGGTCAAGTTTTTCTGGATATTATTGGTCATTGTTCTACGTGTATGAGCAATTTAAACGTGCGTGAACCTGGCTCCCCTTTTATCAAAATATTTATTTTTTTTCTTGTTCTCGATTGTTCTTCATTTGCTCTCAATTGTTCTGATATTTTTTTTTCGATTTTACCAAAGAATATAAAAAAAATAGCCAAAAACTTTTTTTTCTGCCAACTCCCCCTTTTTCAAAATTTAAAATTTTTTGGTTTGTTCTCGATAGTTCTTGATTTGTTCTCAATTGTTCTGTAAAAATAAAATTTTTAAATCTAATAACAACCGCGAAAATCACGAAATAAGATTTAGCGCCAGCTCCTCTTTTTTCGAAATTAAAATTTTTTTTTATTGTTCTCGATTGATCTCGATTTGTTCCTAATTGTTCTGTAAAAATAAAATTTCTAAATGTAATACTGACTACGAAAATCGCGAAAAGAAATTTAGGCTCGATCTCAATTTCTTGTTAATTACAATTTTCTTTCTTTGCTGCTCTGGATTGTTTTTCATATTTTCTCAAGTGATAATGATAATATTTGTAGTATGCAGGGCCGTCTTATATAAGACTATTAGTGACTATTACCATTGTTAAACAATGCTATTACTATTACTAGGGCTGGGAATGGAACCCGCGTGAGAACAGCAACTAAACTCAGCGACAAATTTTGCCGATTACACCCGAACGTACCATAGAAAGAATATTATTTAGACAGTTGCGCATGCGCAGTAATTCACATTTTTAATAATTTATTATTATTTAAATCAATTTCAACGCAAGCAATAATTATTATCGTACACACTTTATTATATATTATGAGGTAAACTATGAAATAAATGCAGTTCTTGAACAAAATATTTAATTGCGTATGAACTACAAAATGTAAACATACAATTTATATAATACATTACAGAAATTTATTTCTTTAAAACCACACATACTCTTGTTTTTAAAGTCACACCATATATTCACCTATCTATAGGCTACAACCCCATATAAGTGCCAACAATTTAAACCAGGGGCCCTGGGAGTAGAAACTGCCCCCGAATATTACTTATTGCAAAACTTGCAGTTAAACCATTTGGCGTTAGGTGAATTGGTCACCTAGCGCCAAATAAATTGACCCGCGGTAATTTGATTCCCGGTAATTTTACCGCTCGGTAATTTCACCTCTTGGTACTTAGATTTTACTAAAATTTTTAAAATGGTAAAGTGGGCCAAATGCAAATTTGGACCTATGTCTGCGCACAGATCTCCCTTTTCGCACGGATCACTCTTTTATGAGCCATCTTGCTAAAATATAACTTAAACTAACACTGACCTACATAACCGACCCATGCCTGTGCACAGATCTACCTTTTCGCTTTTTTTACCATAAAAAAAAATATCGTCACTCTCTGCCGCAATACCTCCAATCACCAGCACACCAAATTTTGTCCGGAGATACGATGACATAATGTTCATTTTTGTTTTCTATTGTGGTAGCCTTAACAAAGATATCGGTAGCCCTGGCAAAGATATCTATATGTATCCACCCCCTACCCTAAATCTATCTATAAAAGTTTTTTTAACAAAATCCAAAATGAAAAAAATTTTTTATTTTTGTACGCCACTGAATTTTTTCACCGTAAGAAGTCACAAATAAAATTTCTCCAAGATTGGTACAACAAATTTTTTCGGTCATCTAGCGGATTTTTCGAAAATAAATTTTTGTAAATTACTGACTGCCGATTTACTGATTCTGAAAACATTGCGAAAAAATTTAACAAACAGCCTAAACTTGGTCGCTACCTAGTGGCAGAACCTTTTACTTATAAAGTAACGTTCCGTCAGTCCGTACGACGATATTATAAAATATTTCCCACCAAACCACCTATTTTTGTATTCTAAAATAAATTGTTAAAAGCCCTCAACTCAACTCTTATGCTGCACTCGGTATACAAATCAACATTAACCTAATTTTGACACATATGTCACAAAATTATGACGTTTTTTAAAATTTTGAATATATTGTTTTATTTTTGCCAGCCATCTGACAAATTCTCACAAAAAATATATAAATTAAGATTTCAGTTAATATTTTTTATAATTTTTCTGACCTGCCCCGCCCTGTTACAATTGGCTCGGTTTGTTTTCTCACCAATACTTATACTTTCAAAGCTCCATCGACACACCAAATTTTAGCTGAATCGGTTAAACATTTCCGGAGATACGACGACATTTTCATTTTTTTTAATTTATTTTATTGTGGTGGCCCTGGTGAAGATTTCTCTGGCAAAACCTTATTTTCACCATTCCAGCCCACGAGGCATACGTCCAATAAGTTTGATTGCAATCGACTCCGAAATGCCGGAGAAAATCGATCGACAAAAACTTTTTTCATGTTTTTGCCAAAAAAGTTAATTTTATTTTTACCTCCAATCAATTTAAAAAAAAAATTGGAGGTATGGTAATCGAAAAAAAATTTCAACTTTTTTTTTTTGCATTTTCGAGATCACCGTGTTCAGAAACGTAAAGATCTGCAAAAAGTAAAATAAAAATTTCTGTGTCGGTCTGTCGGTCTGTCTGTCTGTCTGTCGTCAAATTTTGTCGATCGATTTGCTTCCGAGCCATCCAACCAATTACGACCAAATTTGGTATGGTGGTAGGGTTCACGGTGGAAAGGTGAAAATAAGGTTTTCGTCGCGATCTATCAATCAGGAGTGCCACCACAAGAAAATAATACGGGATTTTAAAAAAATATTTTGTCTTGCGATATGTTATTTTAAAGTCCTTAAAAGGCTTTATCCAGAATAGGTAAAATTAATCTTCTATCTGTCGTCTGTCAAAAATCACAAGTTGTCAAAGTTGAAACTTTAAGAGTGAATAACTCAAGAAATGCTGAAGGGATCTTACCCAAATTTGGTACGTAGGTACATTGATCCTAATGGATATGAGAGCATATGTAATCCTTCGATAGAAATCAGTAATGCAACATGAAAAAAATAAAATTAACTTTTTTGGCAAAAACATGAAAAAAGTTTTTGTCGATCGATTTTCTCCGGCATTTCTGCGTCGATTGCAATCAAACTTATTGGACGTATGCCTCGTGGGCTGGAATGGTGAAAATAAGGTTTTGCCAGAGAAATCTTCACCAGGGCCACCACAATAAAATAAATTTAAAAAAATGAAAATGTTGTCGTATCTCCGGAAATGTTTAACCGATTCAGCTAAAATTTGGTGTGTCGATGGAGCTTTGAAAGTATAAGTATTGGTGGGAAAACAAACCGAGCCAATTGTAACAGGGCGGGGCAGGTCAGAAAAATTATAGAAAATATTAACTGAAATCTTAATTTATATATTTTTTATGAGAATTGGTCAGATGGCTGGCAAAAATAAAACAATATATTCAAAATTTTAATAAACGTCATAATTTTGTGACATATGTGTCAAAATTAGGTTAATGTTGATTTGTATACCGAGTGCAGCATAAGAATTGAGTTTAGGGCTTGTAACAATTAATTTTAGAATACAAAAATAGGTGGTTCGGTGGGAAATATTTTATAATATCGTCGTACGGACTGACGGAACGTTACTTTATAAGTAAAAGGTTCTGCCACTAGGTAGCGACCAAGTTTAGGCTGTTTGTTAAATTTTTTCGCAAATGTTTTCAGAATCAGTAAATCGACAGTCAGTAATTTACAAAAATTTATTTTCGAAAAATCCGCTAGATGACCGAAAAAATTTGTTGTGCCAATCTTGGAGAAATTTTATTTGTGACTTCTTACGGTATTATGTGACGTATATAAAAATTTTGGAAAAAATTCAGTGGCGTACAAAAATAAAAAATTTTTTTCATTTTGGATTTTGTTAAATAAACTTTTATAGGTAGATTTAGGGTAGGGGGTGATACATATAGATATCTTTGCCAGGGCTACCGATATCTTTGTTAAGGCTACCACAATAGAAAACAAAAATGAACATTATGTCATAGTATCTCCGGACAAAATTTGGTGTGCTGGTGATTGGAGGTATTGCGGCAGAGAATGACGACATTTTTTCATGTTGCATTAGTGATTTCTATCGAAGGATTACATATGCTCTCATATCCATTAGGATCAATGTACCTACGTACCAAATTTGGGTAAGATCCCTTCAGCATTTCTTGAGTTATTCACTCTTAAAGTTTCAACTTTGACAACTCGTGATTTTTGACAGACGACAGATAGAAGATTAATTTTACCTATTCTGGATAAAGCCTTTTAAGGCCTTTAAAATAACATATCGCAAGACAAAATATTTTTTTAAAATCCCGTATTATTTTCTTGTGGTGGCACTCTTGATTGATAGATCGCGACGAAAACCTTATTTTCACCTTTCCACCGTGAACCCTACCACCATACCAAATTTGGTCGTAATTGGTTGGATGGTTCGGAAGCAAATCGATCGACAAAATTTGACGACCGACCGACAGACAGACCGACACAGAAATTTTTATTTTACTTTTTGCAGATCTTTACGTTTCTGAACACGGTGATCTCGGAAATGCAAAAAAAAAAAGTTGAAAATTTTTTTCGATTACCATACCTCCAATTTTTTTTTAAAATTGATTGGAGGTAAAATAAATCATTTTTTAACTACCAACAAAAAAAATAAATTTCTTTAAATTTAGCTTGCTTGAAAATTAATTTCCAAAATTTTAGTAAAATTTCCTTTTGGCCCAGTTCACCACTTATAACATTTTAGCAAAATTGATCAAATGTGATCAAATTACCGGGGATCTAATTATCAAGGAGTGTTTATACAGGGGTTTATAATTATACAGGGGACCATATTACCGGTGATCAAATTACCGGGGTGAAATTACCAGAGGATCAAATTACAGGGGGTAAAATTACCGGGTGTGAAATTACCAAGGGATCTTTTTACCGGGATCAAATTACCTGGGACCAATTTACTGGGGATCAAATCACCGGCTAAGAAACCATTTATCTCTCCAAATCCACACATCCTCTTGTTTTCAAACTCACACCATATACACAGATATACCTATTTGTAGGCTACTACCACATACAAGCGGCAACAATTTAAACAGGGGCCCTGGGGGTAGAAACTGCCCCAAATATTACTTATTGCATCAAAACTTGCAGTTAAACCTATTCTAATAATTTAGGAGAATTAGGATTAGAAGTGGGGGGCAGGCCGAAGCTTGCATGCACTCAGGTCAAATATCGGGCCCATTATTCTACCTCCGATGTTGAGGCCACAACGAGTTGATGCACACCGGAAGGCCGTGCTAAGAAATTCTGTCAAGTCCGAGATTCGACCTTAAAATTTCCGCTCTGTAACTCAACCAGCGATCCCACCAATCCACGGCTGTGGTTCTAATAATTTACCAAATTATAAAATAAAGTACAAGAGTATTAAGGTAAGTAACAGGACACTTGAGAAAATATGAAAAACAATCCAGAGCAGCAAAGAAAGAAAATTGTAATTAACAAGAAAATGAGATCGAGCCTAAATTTCATTTCGCGATTTTCGTAGTCAGTATTACATTTAGAAATTTTATTTTTACAGAACAATTAGGAACAAATCGAGAACAATAAAAAAAAATTTAATTTCGAAAAAAGGGGAGCTGGCGCTAAATCTTATTTCGTGATTTTCGCGGTTGTTATTAGATTTAAAAATTTTATTTTTACAGAACAATTGAGAACAAATCAAGAACAATCGAAAGCAATAAAAAAAAATTTTAATTTTGAAACAGGGGGAGCTGGCGCGAAATCTTATTTTGCGATTTCCGCGGTTGTTATTAGATTTAAAAATTTTATTTTTACAGAACAATTGAGAACAAATCAAGAACAATCAAAAAAATTTTAAATTTTGAAAAAGGTGGCGCTGGCAGAAAAAAAAAGTTTTTTGCTATTTTTTTTATATTCTTTGGTAAAATCGAAAAAAAAATATCAGAACAATTGAGAACAAATGAAGAACAATCGAGAACATGAAAAAAAAAAAATTTTTTAATAAAAGGGGAGCTAGGTTCACACACGTGCAATTTAAAAGGAATTATTGTTGACATGCCTGAACCCGAAAGTCGCGCTGTTATTCATTGCACCATTAATGGAAAATTTTAGTCTTGTAAAAGTAGTAAGAAAAGACGAATAAATGGTGAAAAGCAAAGTTATTTCTTACAAAAACTAGCAGAAGAAAATCAGTCTGCAGCCTACGTCCAACGTTCAGAAGCCAGAAAGATAATAAAATATGGAGAATCCGAACCAAGTCATTTACCATCCAAGAATGCACTACGGGTAATGAAATATAAAGCATTAAAAAAAAATCGTGTACATGAAGATTCTATTCAAGCACTGTTGTTAAAAGGTTTGTCACCATATAATAACTTAATTCGTGATATAGGCTATGACAGATTTTTTGTTCACTATTGGTCTTCCACGGAAATTAATTCGTATCGTTTATATACCAAACATAATAAAGAAACAACAATTAGTATAGACGCAACAGGTGGATTAGTACAAAAACCAATTTTAATTTCTGGCCGCCAGACTTCAAACATATTTTTATATGAAATTGGAGTTCGAGACACCAAAAATGAATGTCAGTTTTCTGTCGCACATATGTTGTCTGAACGTCATGACAATAATAGTATCGCTCATTGGTTATCCGAGTGGTTGAGAAATAATATTCCTCCGCCAAAAATTGTTGTTACGGACCAGTCGTTGGCATTGATGATGGCGGCTACTAAAACCTTTACTCAGTATTCCACCTTTAATAAATACATTAGTATTTGTTCTTCGCTTATATTAAAGGAGAGAAACATCGAAGTCCCTTACTGTATGATCCGGAACGATTTTAACCATGTTATGCACTTAATAAGCTCGTGGACAGAATTTAAGTCTTGTTCGTACAGATTAAAGAATTTCTATTTAAGATCTATTGGATTGATAATTGTTAACACGGAATTTGATGATATCAAAAGATTATTAAGATTAATTTTTACATAGCTTGAACGAAACCGATGATGGTACAAATATGGATGGTGAGCAAACCGATTGTGATTATGCCAAAGAATGTTTGAAACGTCGAATTGCTTCGCATGTTGTAGATATAGACGACATGATAAATATCAAAGAAAATAATGAAGAAGATGACAATGATGATACGTTTGCTACAAACACTTTTGTCACAATAAATACCACCCCAATTTATCAGCAAATACTTGATATTTACGAAAGTTGCATAGCTGAAAGTAAAGATGGGGAACTAAATGAAGGAAATCACGATAACCTCCAATATAATCCAAGAATTGCTAAAAAGTTATTGGAATTCTGTAAATTGATACCGTGTTGGTCAGACGTAATGGTCCCAATATTTGGATTTGGAACTCTAACTCAATCGAGTACAACATCCGAAAGTCTATTTAATGACATTAAAACAAATGTATTTAAACATAAAACACTGCCGTTACGTATTGACGAATTTATGAATATACACAATAATTCAATTATTGGCTTGATTAATCTAATTGGCGCTAAAATGAACGCAAATGATATTACCGATAATAACACAATTAATGCAGATGAAAATTCCGAAATTGATTTTGAATTTCAGTCCGAAAACGCGGTTGAAACATGGGGTGGTCTTGCGGAAGATGGTTGTCTTCAAGTTGAAAGAGAAATGTCTGATTACTTAGAACAAAACTCAACCATAATTACAATAGAAGAACAAACAACAAAACAAAACATAGAACGGGAAGAATTAAGTGAGATATGTAATATTGATGAAGATAAAAATTCAGAAATTGATTTCAGAAGTTTCAGTCAGAAAGTGCGGTCGAAAATTGGGGTGGTTTTGTGAAAGATAGTTGTCGTATAGTTGAAAGAGTAGCGTATGATTATTCAAAAAAGAAACCAACTATAGTTTCAATTGAAGAACAAAAGACAAAACAGAACACAGAACAGAAAGAATTAAGTGAGGAATGTAATACTGATGAAGATAAAAGTTCAGAAGTTGATTTGAAGTTGCAGTCCGAAAACAAAGTTGAAAATTGTGGTAGCCTTGCGAAAGACAGCTGCCGTAAAGGTAAAAAGAGCTAATTATTTAGATAAAGATCCAACCATATTTACATGTAACGATAACAGCAAAACAAAATCTTCTGTCATCGGAGTACTTCGGAATGGAAATTATTTGCAGAGTGTAAAAATTGGCAAAACTTACTATACACTGATAAATACGTGCGCATTTGATAGTATATTTCAGGTTCTCTGTTCTTCGTATGCTGAAAGCCCTAATTATGCAAATTGTATAAATCAAAATAAAACAAATCCGCTAAACAAGCTTGTTGCACATGCCATGCGAGATGGTATCAACGCACAACCATATAGGAAGAGGGCTTCTATGTATTTTAATTGATATTGTAACCAATAAGAAAGATCTGCCAAATAATCACGTTGAAGTAAATGCAGCAAGTACCGCGTATCACTTATGTAATGCGTTATTCAAAGATTATCCATCAGTTATAGAAGGTCTTACGTGTGCTAAATGCAAGAGTAACATTGAAAGGCGATTTTCATCGACAGTGGTAAATTTGCCAGATAGTTCTGTACTAAATCTCCAAAATGCATTAAATTTTAAGTTTAAAGAAAATAACGGTAACCTCAGTCAGTTTTTGGTCAACAAGTTTTGTTTGAAGTATGTGGTCCATCTATTTCAAATTCTTCAACTGAATTAAATATTCCTTTAAAAGAAATTTCCCTTCAAATTGTGATGAACGATACGCTTTACTATTTCCAAGGTGCTATTAGTTTTCTACCTCCAACGGCAAAGAATATCAATGCAATTGGTCACTACGTCTGTTACTGTTGGCGTAACAGTTCTGGAAAAGGGGAACGTTATGACGATCTACTAAATCGTTCCAAGATAGTGAGACAATCAATTGTCGCCACTAATTGTCAATTTTTGATTTACACTATTTAATCTATATATATAAAAATGGATGTATGTGTGTATGTATGTATGTATGTTCCTTATAGACTCCTAGACCGCTTGACCAATCTTTATGAAATTTGGTGTATAAGCTAATTACGATGCTGCGAAGAAGATAGGCTACTTTAGAACGGCTTTCAACAAACTTTAATAAAATATGTGGCAAATAGTGCCTATTCATCGGATCAACAGATCGACGGATCAACGGATAATTGGATTAATTTCCCTATATAGGACATTACCCTTTCAGTACAAATGTAAAAGTTTCTGTGAACATAGAGACTACTTTGTTAGATTGTTAAACTCATCTTAGATAAAATACATTCAATGCCACCAAAAAAAGCAGCTGTTGGAAATAAATCATCAAAGGCTAAGAAACTCAGGGAAAAAAGAGCTGCTGAAACGGAGGAAGAACGTGAAGCTCGGCTTTCACAAAACCGCAATAGAGCTTCAACGTCTAGAGCTGCTGAAATGGAGGAAGAACGTGAAGTATATAAAAGAGCTTGTGTGTATGTTTGTTCGCTATACACTTCTAGACCCTTCGACCGATTTCAACCAAATTTGGAACACATACTCAGTAGGACTTGAAAAATGTTTTAGTGCAAGAAAATGTTAAAAAAGTTGAAGGAAAAGTGACCGATTAACGAGATTCCCGTAATTTCCCCCCCCCCCCAAAAAGGTGCATTTCGCCAGTCTACCCCCAAATTTCGAATTTTGGATCCAAAATAGTCTAAATCGTTTGTACCTGTTTGTACCTTCATTATTTTTGTTTGTACCCATTTTGTTTTTCAGACAAATATTTTTGTTTTATTTCAATTTAAAATCCGGGGGGAGGGGCTAAGGACATTTAGCAGAATGTCATTATTAGAAAATTTGAAATATTTCAAAATCAAAACTGGTACAAACGAAAATAAGGAAGGTACAAACGATTTAGACTATTTTGGATTCAAAATTCGAAATGGGGGGGGCGAAATGCACCTAAAAAGGTATTTTGAGCTTCACAAATAAATCAGCAGCGGAAAGCAAGACTGGAAATCATTGGAGTACTCAGACTAAAGCAAAGCATTATATTTATAATGAGACCCCGGGCGAAGCCGGGTATCCAGCTATAATTTATATGGCAGTACGTTCGCCGAGTCACTTGGTATATTAATTCTGAGGCGGTACGATGTTCTAGAATTTTACAAATAATTTATATGGTTCAAGTTCTGAGGCGATACGAAGTTCGCCGGGTCAGCTAGTAGTATAATAATAATTGTACTTTTTTAATTATTGTGTTTGCTTTTTTTTATATTAATACAATAAAATTATTTATTTAAAATAACTCCTGTTCATCGTTTCTGTTAAATGAAATGTAACCAAGTGTAACTTACTCGCAGTTCTCTAAAATTTGAAATGCTCATAACTTTGTAGAAACTTTTCTTCAACATAAATTGTACATTATTATTTATTATAAGTAATAATAACAATATCCCTCGTTATATTCTTTAATACGGGGGGGGGGGGGAGTTTTTACTGAGTTCTGAAGCCACCCCTGTATAATATGCGCATGCGCGTTGATCTCTAACTTTTATATTTAGCTTGTTTTCAGCTTTTCTTTATTGTACTTTTGGTACAAACGAAACTTTTTGCGGTACAAACAGGTACAAACGAAGTACAAACGAAGTACAAACGATTGCACCAAGTCGGATTTCAATACTTTGAGGTGGGGGTGTTGGCATGTCCCTGGCACCCCCACTTTGAAAGTGCTGTAACTTTTTTATCTTTTTGGTACAAACAAAAATTTTTGCGGTACAAACAGGTACAAACGAAGTACAAACGATTGCACCAACTCCGATTTAAATATTTTGAGGTGGGGGTGCTGGGGACATAGACCTTATTTATCGTTTGAAAGTAAAACTCATACTGCAGAATCGTAACATGTGTGGTCACATCCGATTTTCATATATAATCTATTAAGTGATGGTTTTGATTTCCGGAAATTTGCCGCCTGGATTGTCGAGTTCCTTGATGCTACGGAAATCTTGCGAGTCGAAGACGAGCGGGATTTCCCAATGGCATCAAGGAACGAAACGATCCAGAAGGTAAATTTCCACAGGAAATCTAACCGTCACGAAATAGATTCAGCTAGAAAATCGCATGATATGAAGAGTCGTCTTCGACGACCCGAAGTGGACAAAACCAAATAATATACAATAATTACGTGTTTCATTGTAATTCTTTAAAAAATAATTATAGAATAAGTTTCATGTTCGTTCTTTTTATGAAAAAATTAGTTCAGCAAAATACCAATATGATTTTCGCTGTCATCCATTTTCCGGAAATCACCACATGTGGTTTCTGGAAATCACGACTATACAGAGATTTCCATATAATCAAGATTTCGTTGATATTTAAGTCAAAAATAGTCAAATCTGATTGGTCTGAATATATAGTATGAGATTTTCAACAAAATTGTATTGCAATCCTTTTTAGCATTTGCACCTTTCAAACCGACTGTCAATAATATTTTATTGTTGTTAATGATGAAAACGATTGGTAAACAAAAACTTAGACTGGTAACTATAACCTAATCTAAACATTAACCTAAACATATTTCACGCAACTGCCCAAACTTGCGGCATTTTGCAATTGACTGCCACTAGTATTTTATTGGTTTTAGTAATGAAAACAATCAGTAATAAAAAAATTAATCTGTTAACTTTAACCTGTTTTTGCATTTTAGTTTGCAATTTGTATTGATTATTGGCTATAAAGTTCCCCGCTCCGGTCCGGCAGTCGTGCATTTTCGTAATCTCCACTTTATTAACAAAGTAAAATATAATTCAAATTGGTAAAAATCGCACAGATATTTTTTCACGGGCTCCCGGACTATTAAATAATACAAAATAATCGAAAAAGCTGTAGATTAACCGTTTTTTAATTAATTTTTGTAGCTTTCTACAGTTTTTTTTAAGCATGTGTGTAGTACTTTAGAATGGGGTTGACCTTCATTGGTGGATGACTACAAAAAAGTACGTGTAGGCAAATTTTTTCCTTCTCGAAATTTTATAGTAATGCAATTTGAAAATATACATACAGCCGTTAAATAAATCTGTTAAAACTTCCTTCTTAACTAGTAAATCGCCGCAAAATTCAAGCCTTTAAACTTGAATTAGATAAATAAAATTTTGATAAAGAAAGTACTTACATGTGATAATGTAACGTTTGTCCTTGGCGTTGCGTTGGTTCCTTCCATTTGCGCTTCTTATTTTTATTTTTAACTACATATTTTCACACAGCGTTCACAAAAGATCACACACAAAACACATTTTTGTTTTCTCAATTACGTATGTAGTTTAATTTAATTCACTTCTGTATTACCACAATCCGTTTGTCACTGTCACATTTATGTTAATTTACAATTACCAACAGAGAATGGCTACATTACCGACAACCGTCACTCCCAAACGTTCTAACCAGGGACGTAGTTAGAATATTATGATTTATGAAATTAACATAATATTATATTTAAAACTTGGGTGGTATAAAAAATAGTACTCAACGATATGAGTATTAATAATTATATTATTAGTATCAACTGAAAGTCTAACAAATAAATATATAACACATTAAAGAAATTGTAAAAATTTACATTAACAAATTTATTCATATACATGGTGCCCTGCAGCCTGCAACTATTGTGCACCTGTTGGATGGCGATAGAAAACATTCTAGAAAAAGAATCGGCTCATTAAGCTATTAAGTCGGCTATTAAGCCGACTTCTTCTTTGTAACCGGCCGCCATGACCAAAGAATATATACCTATAGGAACATATTCCTATAGGCGATTCAAGATAAGCGATACGCCACCAACGGTCGCCGGTGGAACTAATTTCAGAGACATGATTATTTGGTGTAGGGCGAGTGCAATGTTAGTTTTTCTGTTGTATCTCTTATTTTTTATGTAAATTTTGTATAAATAAATGAAGACACATTTAGTTGTTGCTACAAACCTTCTAAATAGATATATTCAAAATGTCCAAGCGTACTATTCAGTTCCCCATTGAAAATCATGAGCGAAAAGAAAGGTAAGAGAGTTTTTCAAAAAATGCTGTCCTAGTCCCTACCTTGAAGCTGCCCACATATGTTAAAGAAAATACCAAACAGGGACCTGACGTCCTCAAGACGAAATCATACATTTTTACTCACATGTTGAAGATACTGGCAATACTGCCATACTAGGTGCTATGAAACGTAGTCAGCGATTAAATTAAAAGAAAGCAATGCATTTGACGAGGCAACTATATGTGACAATGATTTTATTCCATCCAGATTTTAAAGTATTCGAAAGTTGTACGCAAATACGTTTAGCATCTTCAATACTGTCCGCTCCGCTGAGTAGGTCGTCAACGTAAAAATAATTCTTAATAATCTCAGATATTTGTGGCAAAGAGCATTCGCAGTCAATGTCTACCTGAACCAAAGAGCGTATGGCGAGATAACACGCAGAGGCGGTGCCGTAAGTTACGGTATTCAAATTATAAATTTGTATGGGATCGGTAGGTGCAAATCTCCATAAAATTCTTTGTAAAGTGCATGGTTTAGGTTCAATAAGAATTTGCCTATACATTTTCTCAATGTCGGCTGCAATATCATAAGTATGCTGACGAAAACGTATAAGAATGGTAAATAAGTCTGATTGAATCGTAGGACCAATCATTTGCAAACTGTTCAATGAATGTCCGGTGGTGGTGAGAGAAGAACCATTAAAAACTACACGAAGTTTGGTAGTAAGACTTTCTGATTTTAATACTCCGTGATGCGGAAGATAATAGGAGGGACTCATCTTATTGTTATCTAATGACATGTGACCTAAGTCAAGGTACTCCTGTATAAAATTTGAGTAACTTATTTTCAATTCTGGATTGGCTTGTAAACGCCGCTCCACAGAAAGGAATTGTTTTTGTGCGGTAAAAAACGAGTCTCCCAAAATCGTTGGAGGTTCTTTAAAAGGAATCGATACTATGAATCGTCCGTTGGCGTCGCGACGCGTGTTGGCTGCAAAATGAGCTTCGCAAGTATTTTCTTCTAAAGAAAGTACTTTTTCGGTGGGATATTGATCGATTTCCCAAAATCGTCTAAGTTGATCTTGTAAGTCGCTCGAGATACTATAGTGGCATTGGACTTGATAGTTGAAATGAGTAGGGCCTGATACAATCCAACCAAGATAGGTTTTTTGCAAAATGGGTAGGCCGGTACCTAATCTGACTTGTCCGATACAAAGTAACTCAAAAAATACTGGAGAACCTATTAAAATATCAATTTCTCCGCAGGTTTGTCAAAATGTGGATCTGAGAGGTAAATACTTTCAGGAATTTTAAAATTGTTTAATTTTATGCTAAAGCTAGGGACACTTCCAGTAATCTGATCTAATACGAGGCACGATAATTTAATTTTAAAATTAGAGCAATTTGCGTGTAACTCTATGTCGCATTTAGACCTTATTTGTGTGTTGGTGCTGTTTAACCCTGACACTAAAACGTTAGCATTGGTGGTGTTTAAATTCAGTCGATTGCAAATATTGGACTTAATGAAGTTTCACTGCGAACCCGAATCTAATAACAATCGTACGGTATGGTATTTTCCCATTGCATCTTGTAGTTTTGCGGTAGCTGTTGGCAACAAAACTTGCGTAGTTGTGGAGCAGAATGCAGATACAACTTGGGTTGGCTCGGTAATTGATTCTGGGTCAACGATAGGAAGAGAGGTGACTTGTTCAGGTGAATTTTCAAATCTACGAGCTGACTTGTGCAGCAGGGTGTGGTGTTTTGAATTGCAGAATCGGCAAGTAAATTTCGATAAACACTGCGGCTGAAAATGGTTTCGAGACAAGCAATTAAAACAAATTTTTAATTCTTTGACCTTTTCTGATCTTTGATCTGGTGTTAAATCGGAAAATGTTTCACACCTGCTGATTGAGTGTTCTCCTTTGCAAAGTGCACCAGAGGGACTGGTCGTGATAAATGATTTAGAATAAAATTTGGGTTTTTCGTGGGTAGGCTTCACCTGCCTTTTCTCGATATTTTCTAAAAGATTAGCATGATTAGTTAAAAACTCTTTAAATTCTTTTAGGGTGGGTAACAATTCGGTACTTAAATTTGATCGCCTATAGGTATATATTCTTTGCCATGACCTCCTAATATTTGAATGACCTGAAAACTCCTTTTTGCACAGGATCATTTATTATAATTAATTTCTAATTTTATTACTGGGGATTAACTTTAATCGCATTTGATTTGAATTTGAAATAATTTTTTGTTACCAATCAGAACGTCGAAATGAAGTTTCTCCGATTTTGCAAGAAAAAATTGACGTAGAGGAGCTGGGAATAGTGGCGTTAACCTTAGAACTCGTAGCTGAATATCGAGTTAAAATTTCAGTTCAATTTCAAAACCAATTCTTTTAATTTTGAATTTTAAATTTATTTTTCTATTTGAATTTTGTTTTAATTTTGAATTTAAAATTTATTTTTGTATTTAAATTTTGTTTTCATTGTTGATTTTGTAAATTTGAATAATTATATTAATTGGTTTTAAATTTTAAATTAATTTGTTAATAATTTATTGTTTTTATATTATACATATTGGGAGTATTGTTGTTAGCGCCAAAAATGTGAATTTTTCAAATAAATTCTAATATTTCGTAAATTATTTTCGAGCTAACAATACAGAATTTTGAAAAATTACTCGAATATTCGATTATAGATATATTGAACTATCAAGAAATGCGTTTTTAAAGTGAATTTCAATTTCATGCAAATTGTCCATTGCCACTACCAATCTGATAAGATCAGTGTCGTGGATAAAACCGCGAATAAGATCGAAAAATTGTAATTCGGTAAGGCTTTTTTAAATTTAACTGAAATGAAACTATTAAATGAAACTGAAAATAAATGAAAATAACTATTTCAAATGAAATTATTAAGTTTCATGCAGTTTATGTTATTCGTTATTGATTCTAACGACGACCTTTGCCGTATTGCTATTCTGCTTTTATTTGAATAATATGTACTTTGTAGAATCATGGGCGTTCATAGGATCTTTTTCAGGGAGAGGCAAAATCAAAAACAAATTTTATTATAAAAATAAATTCAATACCAAAAATTTTTTATTTTCTTTATTTCCAGAAATGACAAATTTCAAATTCCGTGGTCCCTTTGTAAACTCAGTAATAACTTTCTACTCGAAATTTAAATTAATTAAAATTAAATTTAAGGCAAGAATTGCGCACCCCCCCCCCCAACGAACGCCCATGTGTAGAATGTAGATTAAAATTACCTCTAGCTCAACTCTTAATTTTTACTTTCAGCTTTTATTTTGTTTATCCATTCATAGTTCATTGATCTTGTCCGGTATCATCACGAAGCGTCTGGTGACTTGTTGATGTTCAGGTAGCTACTAAAGTAAATTAAAGTTGGGCTTGCTTCCAAGGCACACTAAGGCCGCGTTCGCTTTGGGACTTTTTTCGCTTCGAAGCGCCGACAAACACTTTTTACCCGTTCGCTTTGGCATGCGCGTTGGCTCCACCCATTTTAAAAGCTTCAAACGCTTTTTTTCGCTTTTTCATTATAGGTGGGTTGGAAAAAGCGTGGCGCTGTGGTGGCAAAATTGCAAATTAATTTGAATTTAAATTTGAATATGTTTGCTTTAAATTTTTTTGCTGAAAAAATGGAGCAAAAGAATAAAGTTATAACTTTGTTGCAAAAATTAACCGATTACCAAATAGAAAAAAAATCATAATAATTGTGTGATTTCTTGTGTTATTGTTTTTAAAAATACATTTTAATAAATTTACATTGGTAATTGCATCGGTAATTCCTCGCACACAGCGTCTCGTTTAGTTCTACCTAGTTCTTGTCTAATTAAATTTTGTTGTTGCTGTTCCTCTGTTTCTGGTAATATTTGTTGAATTTCATTATATTCATCATCTCGCATTATACATATATTATGTAAAACACAACAAGCCATTATAAAATGAGATATATTGTCAATATCTGCCATATCAAGAAGAGTTATGAGACTTCGAAAACGGCTTTTTAAGAGCCCAAACGCTCTCTCGATGGTCATCCTAGTCGAAGAATAACAGAAATTGTAATTTTTCTGTCTTCTTGTTAAGTGGCCGTTGTCTTTGTACGGGGTGAGTAAATGTTCATTCAAGGTGTACGCAGCATCACCAAGCATATGGCAATTTCCTGGAAATTTCAAATCGTCATTTATATAATCACTAGCTGACCCGGCAGACGTTGTCCTGCCTCAGATTCTGAATAATAATCATTTATTTAGAAATGTAGTCACAATGATTATATAAAAGGATTTTATTAACACGAAATTTTTTGTTTTTTGTCTGGCGTGTAAAAAAGAACTTCATCAGAATAAACCAAAAAACCACAATAAATATAATACAATAAAAAAGTTGTAAGGTATGTAAAAATATTTCTTTATTTAAAAAATAAAAAGGTGCACCATGGAGGATTTGTCCTAGAATCTGTAAATGAAAAGTTTTGTAAATCTGTAAATGGAAAGTTACTATATTTCTACTTACCTTACCACGTGCGTTCATCGCAACGTTTGGTGGTAAACGATATTTTTGGTCCTTTCGCTTGGACAGAAGACGTGTAGTGCCGATGGTTTTCCTACTCTCGAACACGCTACATACAGCTGCCCATGAGAAAAACATGGCAATTCCAGGTGTATGCCACATACTTCCAATGATTGGCCTTGTGACTTATTGATAGTCATTGCAAATGCAAGACGAACAGGAAACTGAACACGCTTGAATTGAAACGGCAAATCAGTGGGAATCAATGGTATTCTTGGAATGAGAACATCCTCGCCATTGAACTTTCCCATGATTATAGTCGCTTCAATGACATTCTTCATAACTTTTTTAACAGAGAGCCTTGTTCCATTACAGAGTTTCGGCTGGTTCAAATTGCGTAACATGATGATTACGGAACCAACCTTCAGCTGCAAATTGTGCGGCAGCATTCCTGGCAAATCCAAAGAATTCAAAAACTCGACTGGATAATTGACCACTTCATCCGGATCGGTAATTGAATCAATGGATTTGAACAAATGCAGTTGTCCAGCAATTTGATTTTGAATTTTTATGTTTAAATCGGCCACGTCCTTATTTTTAGCAGCTAAAATAGCCCGTTTGCTCAACCAAGCATGGTTCTTGTAATGTTCAGCAATATTCGGGAACACCTTTCTTATCAATTCTTCTTCCGACATTGCGAATTGACAAAAATTCCGTGGAAATGAAATGAGGCCAGTGGAAGCGTCAACCGAAATTTTTCCATTGCCAATATCCAATAACTGTGTGGAAAACACCTCCGCTGATTCGTCATTTTGTAAGGCGACTCGCATATTAAATGTTAACTTGATGGTCTTCACGTATTTCCACAAATTGGACGACTTCAAGCAAGCGTTGATTTGATCCGCAGCCGTTGATCTCGGAACGATTGGCAGCGTTTGACGAAAATCGCCGGCCAGCAGAATCATCGTACCTCCAAAGAGGTTCCGATTATTGCGCAAATCTATCAAAGTGCGATGGAGTGCCTCCAATGCTCGTTTGTGCGCCATCGTACACTCATCCCAAATGATTATTTTGCAATTCTGCAGTACTTTCGCCATCGGTGATGTTTTGGAAATGCCGCACGTCGGTTCATCAATGGTTTGCAAATTAAGTGGCAGTTTGAACGCCGAATGGGCTGTTCGTCCTCCTTCTAATAATGTGGCAGCGATTCCTGATGATGCTACGGCCAGCGCTATTTGACCTTGTGCGCGAATCGAACTTAATATTAATGAAATCAAGAATGTTTTGCCAGTTCCGCCAGGAGCATCTAGGAAAAATATTCCTCCATAGCCGTCATTCACTGCTTTCATGAATGTATCATACGCTGTTTTCTGCTGCTGATTCAAAAGAGGGATCTTTGTTTGTACAGATGCACTCAAAGCATCTCGATCGTATTGCCGTTCTCGTTCGAATTCTTGATTAAAAGCATCGTGCATGGGGCGATTCGACGCTGGCAATCCTAATTTGTTCAACAACTTGTCGGACATTGTCAGGCACAAATCCTCTATAGAAATCAACGCCTCGTTGTGGATCTCCACGTTAAATTCAAGATGAGGGTTTGCTGTTATTGTACGCACTCGATGTAAAATGTCTTCAGCCATATCGTCTTTGTATTTGTTCCATAAATCAAATGGGTTAGACGGAAAACACGTAGAAATGATTATGGCAAAAAGTGATCTAATTTGATACGCAGTAGATGAAATAACAGCATCAGCAAGAGCGTGATCCCAATGAAGGTCATCGTCGAGCAAATTTAAACGCTGACACGCTTCTCGATATGTAGCACACAACTCACCGTTAACTGTTCGAAGAAGTTCAAATGAAGTCGGTCCACGAACATAAACCAACAACAAACGCAAGTAAAAACATTCGGCATTGCTCGGATGAATTGAGTAAATGCGCCCCAATGCATCGGTTGAATATACATCCATGTATCCAGGAACAGGCCTTCCCTGTTTCCTACGTTGGAATTTTTTTGAAGATGCGTTCCATGTAAAATAACTTGGAATCTCCGAGTAAAGTAATGTTCTAGCAAATGGATCAGTTGCGCATATCGCGAAGAAACTTGTCAGTGTTGTCGCTGGTGGTTGTTCAGCTCTTTGCGCTGCGTTTGCTGCTGTAAAATAAACTCGTTGTCCATTCTCCAGGTGCACAGCTAAGTGGACCACAGTAGGATAACGTTCGTGTATAGGAAATGAAAAAATTCTCCAAATCGCCTCATTACTGCTCACATATCTTCCTATTTGATATTGCAAAATTTCATCATTGGCATCAGGAGCTGCAATACCAAAGACAGCCATGTCGCTTCCTTTTGTAACATACTTGCAAACATATTTGATGGATTTGATAGAATTGCAGTACTCAACTTACGGAATGAATGTTTCGCAATGAATGCCTTTTACACTTAAATTTTTTTTATATACATTCTAACATAACATAACATAAAAAAAACCTCTTTATTTTGTTTAACTATTTTTGCAATTCAAATTATAAACAAGAATAAATGAATGTGTAAATTTTGTATCCGCTCCCATCTTGCGATTTATCGGATTCATCGGTAGTGTGTAGACTTGTATTCTTTTGCTGTATGCTGTTTTTCTGGGCAAAAAGAGTACAAAAACCCAGCGTCATGTGCCTTATTGTGGTAATTAAAAACAAAAACAAAAAATTAAAATGGGGGGGGGGGAATATGTACAAGGGAGAAATAAAATAAAGCTAATTCGTAAGACCAAGATTTAATAAAATAAAATAAAAAACAGCAGAATGTAATTTAAGTTTACAGAATGACTTGATGTAATAATTTGTGTTTTTGTCGGTAGGGCAGTGTGTCTTTTGTATGTTGTGTGATGTTTTTTGTCATGGGATTTAGTCTTGTTTTGTATGTGAAAAAGTCGTATGCATGATTATAAATTATGTTTGAAATTGTGGGGATGTCGACTTGTTCATGTAGCAGTCGGGCGTCCGTGTATCGGGGCAGACCGGTGATGATCCTCAATGCTTTGTTTTGAATTGTCTGTAATTTTTTAATGATTGATGTTGATGCGTTGCTCCAAATGGGCGCGGCGTATGTAATTATAGGTCGGATCATGGTTTTGTACAGTAGTATGCGTATTTTCGGGTCAAGATTATTTTTGTGGGTTATCAAGGGGTATAATGCGTGAAGCGCTTTGTGAGCCTTTGTGGCGGTCTGCTGTATGTGGTTTTTGTATGTCAGTCCTTCGTCTAGTGTGAGTCCGAGGTATTTTACTGTTGGGGTCCGGGTGACTTTGACGTTGTTGATTTTTAGTCCGTAGGTAAGTCGGTCTCGTTTTTTTGTAAATGTAGTCAAAGTGGTTTTGTCTTCATTTAATTTTAACTTCCAGTCGGTAAAGTATGTAATAAGTATTTCCAGGTGTCGTTGTAAGTATTTTATTGTTTGGTCTTTTTTGAAGGAGGTGGCCAGAATGGCAGTGTCATCCGCATAGAGTTTAATGTCGGTATTTTTGTGTTTGGGTATATCGTTGATAAAATGTATGAATAATTTCGGTGCAAGAATAGAACCCTGGGGAACACCGGCTGGAATAGGATGTGGATCGGAAAGGATATCTTTAATTTTAACTCTGAAGGATCGGTTGGATAGAAAATTTGAAATGATTTTGATTATATAGGGAGGGATTTTGTTTGTAATAAGTTTGTAAATTAGTCCGTCATGCCAAATTGTGTCAAAAGCTTTTTCTAAGTCTAAAGTCATTAAAGTTGTCGTTTTATTTATATTGAAATTTGTCGTTATTTGATGTACAAGTGTGGCCAGCTGCAGCACGGTGCTGTGTTTTTCCCTGAACCCAAATTGCTCAGGGATGATGATTTTATGTTTGTTTGTATGTTCTTGGAGGCGGTGTAATATGAGTTTTTCAAGAATTTTGGATAGAGTGGGAAGAAGGCTAATAGGACGGTAACTGGAAGGTGAAATTTTTGGTTTTCCTGGTTTTGGGATTGGAATGACTATAGCTTGTTTCCAGGAATTTGGAAAGTATTGGTTTTTTAAGCATGCATTAATGATGTAATAAATTTGGACTATGATTTTCTTCGGGAATTTTTTGATCAGTGAAGCTCCTATGCTGTCGTTTCCGGCAGCTTTGTTTTTGAGTGTTCGAATAGCAAGTTGAATTTCTTTTGGGGAGGTTAGGTTTTCGAAAGGAGTGGAATGAGTTTCTAATTTAAAATTTTGGGTGGTATGTTTGACTATGTTTTCTGTTGCTGTGTTGGTTAAATGTGTTGTGAGATTGTGATGATGTAAGTAAGTGTCGGCGATGGCGTTAGCTTTGTCCGTGCTGCTGGTTTTTGGGCCGCTGGCTGTTTGTAACGTCGGTACTGTGGTCGTGTCCGTTGCCTTTAGCGCTTTGGTTAAACGCCAAAGTTGTTTTGTGTTTTTGGTGGTGATTTCGCCTAGCATGTCCGTCCAGTTTTTGTGTTTGATTTCGTTAATTGATTTGTTAATGTCTTTCGTTAATTTGTTTATCTGAGTTTTGAGAGTCGGGTATTTGTATTTTTGATAGATTTTGCGTAATCTATTTTTGTTCGTGATTTTTTGTAATATTGTCGTCGGTAGTTCTAATTTAAAAGTTTTTGGACTTTTAATTTTGGTATTATCTTGTACTATTTTTGTAATTTTGTCCGTTAAGTCTGTAATCGAATTGTCAACGTCATCGTTTGTGTCAATTTTTGTATTAATTTGTATGTCTTTTAGTTGTTTGGTAAGTTTTTTCCAGTCGGTACTTTTGAATTGTCGGGGCGGGTGGAATGGTAATTTCAGTGACTTCAGCTCGAATTGCACCGGGAGATGATCCGAGCTAAGTTTGCTGAGTGTTTCTATGTTTCGTACGTAGGCGTTATTGGTCAGTATGATGTCAATGGTAGTGGGATTGTGGGCAATTGTATAACTGTAGTGGGTGGGGGAATCCGGGTAGAAGATGTGAATGTTGGTCCGTGTTGCGTAGTCGTAAAGTTCTATCCCTGATTGATTTTGTATCGGGTTATTCCAGGTGGCATGTTTGGAATTCATGTCACCTGCAATAACCACTTTGTCAGATAATTTGATGATTTCGTCCAGTTTATCAAAGTCATGTTTTTTAGTAGGGGATAAATAATAATTTACAATCGTTAGGTTGTCAATTTGCAAGATTTGTGTTTCGGCACTTGTTGTGGGAAAGTCGAGTTGAGTTATGTCGAGGGTGTTTATGTGGTAGGTCAGTAGTCCTCCGTTTTTTGTTTGTGGTTTGTTTAGTGGAATGTAGTTGGGTATTTTTGTCGGTTTGATTTTATTTAGTCGTGTCTCTTGAATTAAAATTATGTTGTCTTGAATTAATAATTGAAGTTCGTTTGTTTTATGTCGGAGTCCGTTGGAGTTCCAAGAAATGATTTTTAGGTCGGATTTAGTTGTACTAAACATTATATTTTGTAGAAATGTCAGAAAGAATATGGATTTTTTCCATCATGTCCGTGACCCCGGCTAACCTGACTTTAATTTCTCTGACTATTTGGATCATTTGCGCAATGTTTATGGTGCTTTTGAGGTCTCTGAGTTCTTTGAATAAAGTCGTCAGGTCTCCGGGGGTGTTTGTGTCGTTTGTCGGTTCGTTTGGTTGTTGAGTGACGTTTTGTAAAAATTGTTGTCTAATTTCAGTAGGGGGGATGTATTGTTTATAAGTTTGCGTTGGAGTTGGTAATGCGGGGAAATTTGACGCTGCAGTTGAAAAGTTGCTGTTTGAAAAATTATTTGATGAATTATTTTGAATTCTGCTGACATTGTAATTGGGATTGTTAAATATTGATTGACTTTGGAAATTTTGGGTATTTTGACTTTGGCGCTGGATTTTTGAACTTACCCGCTCTGCATAGGATAGGAAGGTTTTGCATAAGCTGTAGTTTGCAGGGTGAGCCTCTCCACAGTTACAACATCTCACCCCGTCGTCGGTTGATTTTCTGGTGCAATTGGCTGTGATGTGGCTACCCAGGCATTTTACACATCTGGGACTCATAAAGCAATTAGTTGAACCATGTCCAAATTGCTGGCATTTAAAGCATTGAGTTCGCGTATTTTTTCTTGCGTAATCTTCGAATGAAATGATGACTTGACCCAGGCTGCGTATTTTTTTGATAGCTTGGATTTGAGCGGTAGGCTGGAAGGTTACTAAGAAGGAGCCGGTGATGTCACCAAATTTGTTTTTTAATTGTGTTACAGCAGCTGGCACTATTTGGTGTTCGGTTGACAAAAGAAGTTTGACTTCGTCCTCCGTCATGTAAGGAGAACCTTTCATTACGAGTTTAATCTGGCGGTCTTCTTTCAACTGGTACGAATAGCCATGTACTTCTTTATCTGCGAATACGCAGTCTTTGACGGCTCTATAATCGATGGTATTTTCTGTATAGATCCATGTTTGTCCGCGCACATATTGAATCAGGATTTTGCCCTTAACTAAGGGGTTGAGTTTAGCCGTAAATTGGTGCACTTGGCCAATAGGGGTTGTTAATATGATCGGTGGCGGCTTTGCTTCCTTGGGTTTAAGATGGGTTGGAGTGCTCTTGTGTATTGGAGTGCGTTGAACCGTTGTCCATGGATGAATTTGCTTATTTTGCTCGGTATTTAGGCTCCTGCTAACGTGCTCAGGGGCGTTCAGCAGGACGCCAAAGCTGTTGAAGGTCGGAACATTTGCCTGGCTATTATCTTCTATGTCCATGTTAAAGTTGGGTGTTTCTTTATTTAAAGGCACGGTTTCTGGAATGCTTATTTGTATACCATGTTTATTGTGGGTGGTGGCGGTTGTATTTTCCATCTCGTTGCGATGTGAATTTGTTCCTGTTGATTTATTTTTGTATGGAAATATGCAGTCCTTGTATGTGAATTTTATTCCCAGGTCATCTGCAGCTTCTTTGAGTCGCAGATCTTCCGGGTGGAGGATGTCCTCGTCGACCGGGGTTGACTCGCTGAAGAGGATGAGCTCCTCAGTGGTTCGATTACATGCAGTTATTGGAGAGACTTGATCTTTTGTTGCTGATGAAGTGTACTCACCAGTAGTAAAGGGCTTTGGCACTTTGGAGCGATTTGACATAGGACTTGTGCTTGTCCTTTTGCCTGATTGATTATTTTGCGGTTTTCTATTGACCCGCATGCGGGTCGTTTCAGATAATAAGCAGATTAATGAGCAGATTATAAAATTTGCTCTTGACACTGACAGATCTGATATATGTCTTGATGCGATGATCTATATATACATTCTTACAGACACATGGGTTTATCATGACCACTGGCGATAACTCTGCTAGGTACATAGATAGAGTAGCGCCATCTATCCGTTATTAAATAAGTTTGGTAGTGTTCACATCTACGCCACTGGTGCCTACTTTAATACATGGTACCTAAGTTAATACCTGGTACCTAATACCTACCTACCTAATTTTAAGAACTTTTAATGTTAATCAGCTATCCTTAAGTAGCAATAAACCCTTTGTTCTCGGTAATGTTAAACTATTTTATCGCGAATTTCGAACTTTTTTTGCACATAAACCTTAAACAGTTGGAAACCACTTAAATAGATCGATTAAGAAAGAATTACAAATACAGGGTTGCTAAAAATTGTTTGGTAATTATTTTTTAGTAGGTGAAGATTTACTACTAAAATGATCCTGTGAAGTATGATCTTATGCATGATCCCGGCAGACGTTGTCCTGCCCAAACGGAGTTATCGATAGAATATATACCTCTTCTCCTTTCGTTGAATTGGTGCTTTCAACCTGAGATAGATAGACTTAAATTGTTGGGCAAGTCCTAGCTGTACTGCAATGCCATGATAGCAGTCGAGGAAGCTCCTAATCTCTATCCATTCTCAAAAACTGTACCCGCATGCGGGCAAGCCGAGAAGCGATACTTTTGGAGTTGATGAACTGGTTTATCTCAAAATTCGGTAAAAACATAATTTGTGATGTATTTAGATAACGCCCTCTAACGACCACTCAATGGGTGAATGAAAAGTTTTTAACCACAATAGGTGGCTTAATTCTTAAGCTGCTCTTAAGCTTAATTCTATAGGGTGATAATCAAATAAACTCTTAAATGTAAAATTTTGCATTTGTTTCGCGAATTTTGAACTTTTTTTTGCACATAAACCTTGTCGGAGATGTAGACAACAACTCACCAAAAAATTAGCCCAATCGGTCCAGCCGTTTTGAAGTGATGCGCGAACAAAAAAAGAGGATTCATTTTTATATATATAGATGCAACTCCGATAACCTAGAAACACAACAAGAGGACTGCACAAAAAAGCTTCCAGCTTTTTTAGTACAAAATTGCCTTTCTTAGTTTGAAGAGGTGGCATACTGTTAAGATAGGGGAACCTGAAATTTTGAAACAAAACATTACTTTCTGCTTGGAGAACAAACATCTCGGATTCGTCATCGTTCAAATTAATCAATTCAGCCCAGTAAGAGTTAACCAAACTTTGGGTTACTAGACATAAGGTTGGCGAAGCTTCTCTCGCAGTTTCTGACACATCTTCGTAATTCATATTTGTGAATAATTTATTGAGATATATTTCGAGAGTTTTCTGTAGTGCACTGAAATCGGTCTTTTTCATTTTGTCAAATTCTTGAAGAGAGTGAATAATGCTGTCCGAATAAGCTTCCTATTGAAACATTACGAAGGTCAAAACTTGAACCATTACTTCAAATTTGAAAACCAGGAATATTTGACACAGTTTTGAAAAGCAACGCGAAGAATCGAATAAAATTTTCCAATTTTCTCGCAGTATTTGATCTAATATTTTATCATAAAACCCAAGTCTTATTTCCTTTTCAGCTTCTATTTCCTTACCATTTTGAAAATACTAAACAATTAAATCCAACAACCTTTCAGTTTCTTTTCTGGCATCACTAAAAGATTGACCAAGAAGAAGCTCAGTAAGTTTACCGGTTGACTTTCGTAAAATTTTACTCTTTAATACCAAAGGAGCTATTTCAATATCTCGATATTTTTCAAAAATAGATTCCACTTCTTGTAGAAAATCTTGGTTATTTTCTATATCATCTTTCGGTAAAACCACTGTCAAATAGTGTAGTATTCCTTTTTCAGAAAAGTCGCCATTTTGAACTTGTAAACGTTTGAACCGATTCAAAACTTCGTGGGGTAGAATAGATCCCATTTTATAATAAGGAACACATAAGTCATAATTAGCTTTAAAAATAAAGTAATCACCTAACAAAGCACAAACTCTTCGATATACTAAGGTACAATCAGATGACGCTATTCCAACTAAGTGCTCATCATCAGGAATCCAATTTATTAGAACTGTAGGTAAACGTAACATCGTATGGATTGTCTTCATTAAGCGAAGGTAATCTTTATGACACAAAATTGTTTTATGTACATCTACAAGTATCGCTTCCGGTGCTGGAAACTCAAGATAGAAAAGTTTTCGTTTCAATATTACCGAACCTGCTGCAAATTGATTGTTATCGTCAAAAAGTACCAAGCCATCTTCACATTCTAACAGTTTTCCAAAGTTACCTGCTCTATAACATCCAAGCAACATACTTGAATTATCCAATTGAGGGTCTGGAGAGACTTCTTCTAAAATTTTAAATAGTTTTTCTCCGTTATTGACAGCGTATGACTGTAATCCAGCTTTTGTAAGTGTATGCAACAAGCTGGAGTCCAAAACGATGTCATGGACAGGTTCACTAAATAAATACATTGAAACACAATCACACGTATTTTCCAAATTGCTAATTCAAAACGAAAATCCTTGCTGAGGAGTGGAGACAAAACAAGTAACTCCAGCTAAGCGATCCCAAAATTTACTTTTTGGGAATGCGCAATCAGTGCTTTTAAAATTCAAATTTTTACGAACGTATAGCGGCTTCAATGCTAAGCATTTAAATTCTTCTGGATGCTTAAGTTTCACTTGCATAAAATTTACAACGTTGTAAGTATATTCAGAGGTGTAATCATCGGCTACGATGTGACAGGTCAACCGTTTATTGTAATAACTTCCGACGCAACGATCAAAAATTGGGTTATTTCTTGCAACGATTCCAGGAAGTTGCACAATCACGTCATTGGTATTTATTTCCAGCAGCTTTTTGTAATCTTTATATTCTTCAAGCAACTTGAAATAGGTAAAACGTTTCTTACTCTTTTTCTTAATTTTGAAAACGTATAAACTGTCTTTACTTAAACAAGAAATATAATTTTCGCAAATTGAAATATCGAAAGGCACAAAAGTAATTTCTAAGTGAATGGGCATTTCTTCAAAATCGAAAAATCTTAACGCAGTAACTTCTTGTTCCGTTATTTGAAATTTGTGGATGATCAATCGTGTTCCCGATTGGATCAAAATATTTCCAGATATTTGGCAGCATTCAACGTTATCTTTGTTTGGGCCAAGGATTTCGATTACTTCAAAACCACCGTCTCTTTGATGAAAATTCCGTCCTTCAACACGAGTGGAAGTTGGGTAAAATATTTTCTCTTTGTCGGACTGATGGTACCAGTTTACGTAAATTCTGACGTAACTGATTTTTGTAGTGCTTTGGTTAGACTTTGTTTCCTGTGTCGCTACGTAGTCGCCATTTAAGCAGTAAATTAATTTCGTTACTTTGCTTACCGTTTTAAAAGAAAACAGTAACTTTTCTTTTTTTAAATCATAAACATCTATATAACGATTTGGTAAAGCCAAGAGAACTCTGTGGGGTGGTGCAATCACGATTGCAGTTGGTGTGTCTACTGCGTGGGGTACTGCAGCTGACAAAATTATACGCTAAACCTTCAGGTTCTATATTCAACTAAAACAGTATTGTGAGTGAGTTTCACATTTTAGGTATTCAAATTTTATTTTATTGACTTACCTGAACTGCTTCAAGTTCTACTTTTGATTCCTTCATACTTTTCGCTTTATATATTTTCATGGTTTATGAAAGATTTAAAAATATATTTTTTATGAATAACTAAAGCACAACTTCGACAAGCCGAGACATTAAATGGAGGTTAAAGCTTTGGTGTCATGCAAAGATGATAACAAAAGATAATAATAATTACATTTGGACCGGTCCAAAAGATTATCCCAAAACATTCTAATTAGTTAATAATTACATCTTATCTCTTAACCGTTATTACTAATTTATTATTCATTATACAAGGCATTACGAAATAAATGGGCATAATTAGAAGGGTAAGAAAGTTTTATAATCTTCTGATTTTCAGTCATTTGCCCGACAGTCAACATACTTTAGTTGGGATTCTAAAGATTTTAAATTTTTACAAAACACGTTACTCGTTTTAATTTCTATACAAAAACTAATGAAGTTTCCCGTTTCGTGGCGTGTTTCTATGTTTATTTTGGTAAATGTGCACATTGCTTTATGTATTTTAATTTAAGTTTAGTTTATTCTTGCTTTTTCTACGATGTCGACGGAAAAGCGAAACGATCTGTCGGTAAAACAGAAGGTGGAAATTATCGAAAATCACTGTAAATTAAGGTTTTCTAATTTTTCGTTTTTAAAATTTGCTTATTGTTGTCACTGTTGTCAGTCGGTTAATGTTATCAAAATGTTCTTGGCCCAATGCGATCACATTAAGCGGATTCTACTGTATTTAGTTTTATTTCTAAATACTTTTGCGATTAAGTCAATACTGAATGGTAAAATTTTCTCTCGGCCATTGAAGTTGATGTTATACAAGACTGTAATAAAACCAACAGTAATTTATGGCTGCGAAGTGTGGACGAAGTTTTCCTAAGGAAACAGGAAAAAATGATGTTGTAAGTAAGAGAGAGAAGGGTCTAGGACTTTTCATCGCGGCCGTTTCGCCTCAGCCGTTTCAACCCGTTCGGACGCAAGCGTTTCGGCGCAAAGATCATTAGGCGCAAGATCTAGTCGATTTTGTTACTTCTGCATGTCAAATCATTTATATTATAAAAAATGCTGTTATAAAAATTTGCCCGACGTGTGGTTCGAACTCACAATCTCCAAACGATGTAATTATGATTCAAGCACTTAATTCATTTCGCCATAGAGGGTTGCTCTAATGACAATATTTGGGTGCTAGCTATATAGATTCGGGAGTTAGCTTTTAGATCCGAAATAATAACGGGGGGAGGCCAGCGCTACTTTATCCCCCGTCAGGTTTCAATGAGGATTTGTGAAAAACTGCAAGGGTTCTAGATTAAATACTTGGGTGCTAGCTGGTGATAGCTATATAGAATAGGGGGCTAGCTCCCGCCAGTCATAATGTGGATTTGCGAAAAAACTGTAAGAGTGGTAGCTATAATATTTGGTTAGCTCCATACATTCGGGAGCTAGCTTTTTGGCCAAAGTAACGGAGGTACTTTGCAAAGTACTTTGCCAAAGGAGGCAAAGTAACGAATCTCAACGTTCGACAATAACTAATTATGGTCGTCCAGTAGGAAAGGCAAAGGGGGTAGCTGCCTCCTGGCTTTAGCCGTAATTAAGTCAATTTAATTTTAATTAATTTAACTGAGTTTGTGAAAAAAACACAGAATTTAAAATTGGTCTTTTCTGCAAATAAAAAAATTTTAGCGTTTACTTTTTTTTTTTAATAAAATTTTTTTTGCCCCTTCCTGAAAACGATCCCATGGACGCCCATGTAACTAATGTTGGCGCCCGACGTCGGGATTTTAGGTTATATTTTAACCCTTAGTTGACGGACGGTACTTTAAAGTACCACACTTTTTAAAGGTCTAGTATTTATCTATTACGAATTATTTACGTTCAACAGCTGACGATCCTTGAACATACCACATATACCTTTTGAAATTTTATTTAGTGAGAGTTGGCAGTATTATATTCTTGACGTTATTTTTATTAATGGAGGAAGATGTGAAGTGTGCGAAAATGATGTGTGTGATGTGAAAAGGAATGCAATCTAATCCTATTCTGTGTGTAAGCTTTATAATATTCACCTTTTTTGCAATGAAGAAAAGAACTGCTTTGCATAATTTATTTCTGTAGATGTAAATTAAGTTGTAAATAAGTTTTTTTTTAAACTTTTCTATCTAAATAGATATTTTTACTACTTTTTGCAAGGTTCTGAAGATTAGAAAAAAAAATAACCATTAAAAATATTAATATTTTTGTCAATTTCAACAGTCCGGCAACTAAGGGTTAATGCAGGTAATGCGGTAACAAATTTGGGATCTGTCAGGCAATCAATCCCACGAGAATCGTCTCGACAGCTGCACTATTGGAAAGAGGACACTTTTCTGAGTGTATTAAAAAAAGAAATTTTGCGGATTATCCATTAGTTTTCGAGAAAACGGCATTTAAAAATCAAAATTTTTACATGCATTTTAGATAGGGAATTCATTAACACAAAAGTTTTATTGACGGTACGTCCGTTCTGATATAGTCTTAGTGTTTGCAGTCAGACGCGATTGTGACATAGTCGGATGTACATCGGGTGTATTACGCAAAATTATGCAATAATTTAAAAAATAAACGCAAAACTAGTTATTAGGTTAGATTTTCGATTGCCTTGGTTTTGGAACGCTGACTCGCTAAAAACATCTCTCTAGGTAAGCTCAACCTCGCCAAAGGTGCAACTCGAAAGGGGTGAAACTCGTAAAAGGTGAAACTCGTAAGGGGTGAAACTCGTTAGCAACGCTCGATGTGCACCCGACCGGGTCACAATCGCGTCTGACTGCCAACGTTAAGGCTATATCAGAACGCACGCACCGTCAATAGAACTCCGGAGCGGATCAATTCCCAATGTAAAATTTTGATTTTCAAATGCCGTTTTCTCGAAAACTACTGGATAATCCGTAGCAATGTGCGGTTTCAAAATGCTCAGAAAATTGTCCTCTTTCTAATAGAAAAAAATCAAAGTGAAACGCTTGGGGTTGATTAAGTGACAGTAACCACAAATTTTATGATATATTTTAATGTTACAACAATTTATGGGTAATCAATTTAGGGTGTTTAGATTATTTATTAAAATAATTTTAAGGGTCTTTTAATTCGGTATACTTAGTACTGGGTTTTAAAGGTGCAACTCTTGATTTTGAACATAAGAAATTTGACCATATCACTATTTTAGAAAACCTAAAAAATGCAGTAATTAAAATACACTGTAAGTATACAATATCGCAAACGTTTTCACCATACTATGGCATCATCAGGCGATGTATTAGATAGAAAATTTAGAGAGAATCCGTTTAAATAACGTTCGGGGGGGGGGGGGGGGGGAGTGGGTAATTTTTGAAAAGGGAAGGGTTTTTTTTAAAAAAAGGAAGGGGTGTATAAGTAAATGTTCTAATAGGTTAGATAAAAAGGGGGGGTTAATTTAAGAAATTACTTTTTAAATATGTTTAATAGAGGCGAGTTGTTTAAATCTGATTGACTATTTAATAATAATGAAGAATATTTTAATTTATTAATTTCCACAGCTTCTAAAAATTCTAGTTTTTTACTTTTTGACTTTACATGCAAAATTTCGTACCCCCCCTGTTTGAGATTAGTGTCTAATAGGTGTTTCGCAAAAGTAGATTTTCCGTCTGCAAGTTTGTGGGATCGCGTGTGTTCATTAAATCGAGTTTGGAAAGATCTACCTGTATGACCGATGTATTTTTGAGAGCATTCGCAAGTGAGCTCGTAAACCCCCGATTTTTCTAAAAGATCTGATTTGAATGTCGCGTTATTAATAAATAAAATTATTTCAGCAAAATCGCATATCACTAAGATCTCGCCGGGCAGGAGATCGCACTTGATTTCTGCCTGGTGCGATGATTGTTTTTTGGTAATAAAAGAGTGCCGGCACAGAGTAACCAATTTGCCACAGAAACTTTCCACGAACTCCTCAGATGTCGCAATGTTAGTGTTCAGGGTGCATCGGTCAGTAATGCCACTGCTTATAAATTACATTGTCCACCTTGTCATCGTCCAGCAGTTGCGTGTGGCGCTCCTTAAGGTATGTTTTGCAAGCGACTGCACTTGCAGTGCCGCAGAACTGCTCATATGCAATTTCTGTTATGTGGCTTGCTAGACGATACAATCGAAGCGCAGCAGCTCCCATTACGTATTGAATTTGCGACTGACGCCACCCATAACTGCACTGCTGCTACTGTTTCTTGCAAAACGTACCTTTTAGGGCTCGACCCCGGGCACTGATCACACTGAACCAAAAACTGCCCTAAATACAATGAAAAATTTTATAATATTTATTAAACTTTTCATAGATTTTCAGCCAAAGAAAAAAATTATTAAATTTACAAATTTGAATTAATTAATACAATAAAGAATTTGTTTATTGAATTTATTAATTATTTTTTTAATTTAAACATTCGAAGTAATAAATATAATGAAGGTTTCATTAATAGAATTTATTAATTAATCAATACAATTTATAAAACGGATTTAATAAAATTTATAAAGTTATGTTATTTAATCTAACAAAGAAGTTTCTAGATTGGAAGTATAAATTTTATAGACTGAATTACTTATTTTGTTAGATTTAATGAAATACTTTTATGGGTTTCATTAAACAGTTTTTATAAATTTTAAATATTAATTAATAAATTCTATTAAAGTACCCTTCATTACATTTATTAATTCGAGTTATTAAATTAAAAAAAAAATTAATAAAAGCTATTAACAAACTATTCATTACATTTATTAATTCGAATTTTTAAATTAAAAAAAAATAATAAATGCTATTACTAACTATTCATAACATTTGTTACAAATTTCTAATTCAAAAAATAATTTATGCGGTATACGCGACATTTGGGCGCCGCCGCCATTATCGCCGATATGGGAGCCGGGATGTTTTAGCCCATACCAATTAGGTACCAAACGGTGTTACCTAAAAGTCCTGTCCCGAAAAATGCATACAGCTTCTATTTAATTAAAAATTCTATATTCAAAATTTAGTTATTATTTATTTACATTTTATTTACAGTACAAAAGAAAAACAAGTTTAACAATTAATTATTTTATTCACTATGTAAATCCATTATACATTTTCGAACAATGGAAGTCTTTCCAATAGCCGACTTTTCATTCATTTTGTATAGGAATGTTTCGACGAAATTCCAAAAGGTTGTAGATTGTTTCGGGTATTCCAAACCAAATAAATGGAATAATTTAAAGCTAACATCGACAGCTTTTACGATGTTGGTAAATTTATATCGTACTCCCGCAAAGTACACACAATAATCCTCGCTATTAAAAATTGAGGACCCAATAACGAGGATTATAGGGTGTAACTTTGTTTTGTACGCTCCACAATATTCCACTATTTTTTCTTCTAGCTCTTCAGGAGTAGCGTTGATCACGACAAATGATTTTTGTGAATCAACAACGCTAAACCTTGTCACTACATTTTTCTTCTTGTTGGTAACGGCCTTTTGAACTTCTCGTTGGCACGGAACGAGCGCCCCGTGTATAAATACGAACAATTGACTTAAAAGGATTATCCAATAATCCTTATTTACTTTCTTATATAAGAAAAAACGTGCTCAATTTTTCACAACCTTTTTGCGAATATCATCAAATACAACACTAGGAATACATATTCTAAACTATAAATAATCAGCAATTGAAATTGACAGAATATATTCACGAATCTCAGTTTAAATTAGTTCTAAAATGACGTGTACGATTTGTTTGGACAACCTGAAAGGAATTGTGGCGGTATTAGGTTGTAAGCACACATTTCACGAAGAGTGTATAAGAAATTGTTCCAATCGAACGAAAACTTGTCCATTATGTCGTCAATCCTATGTCGAAATAAATTTATTCGATCATAACAACAAAGATCAAGTGATAATTGGAGTTATTACGTTCCGTACAGATCAAAACAATTTTGTAAATGAAAGCGAACAACAACAACCACAACAACAAATAATACCGGAAAATGGACAAATGCGATTACCACCTGTCCAACGAAATAACTTTTTTAACGATGTGCTTCACGACATTGGTGAAGGATCTGACGAAGAGACATCGGATAACTTCGATGATGTTGATGTATATTTTAGCGATGCTGATGAAGATGAGGACGGATACGATTTTATACACCCTCGGTGGGGAAGAATTGGACTGAAATAGAAAATTCAGAAACAAATTCAAATTCAAAACAAATTCAAATTTGTTAATTTGCAAGTTTTTTTGTCTTGGTAAATAAAAAAAATTTTTTAAAAGCGTTTCTTTATTCATATCCAATGATAAACGATTGGGATATTTCGTTATGAACTTAAAAAATAAAGTAAAATACCTCACAATATGGGAGGAACATTGGTCACTTTTTAATTACAAGCTATTGCGGAAGAAATAAACGATCTAATTTTTCTAATATCATTTATACATAAAAGCGTGTTTATAATCAAGATCAGCGTTTCTCAATAACCTATGCCTAGGTATCCACTAGGGGTACTTTTTGGGGGTACGGTTGAGAAACACAAACAAAAACATTATTTATTTTTGTTTTTTTTATGCTGTAATAATCTAAAAAATGTTTGTTGATTATTTTGCATTTTGTTGGTATCGATTGATGGGTTTCTGGTGGTTGTTTCAATTTAAAGATGGGTTGTTTCAATTTAGTTATATTTACCCCTGTATTCATAAAAATACTTAGAGAGTGTTTTAAACCTATTTTAACTAAAACGCTCATTAAAGTTAAACAACCAATGAAAACCTTACAATGTAGACAAATGAACGTTTGTGATTGGTGTTTTATGACGCATGCATTTTAAAGGTATTTTAACTTTCTAAAATTTTTATAAATACGGGTGTTAATGTTTACACTTAATTATATGTACACTTAAACTACATTGTTAATCTACTTCGTCGACATCCTAACTACTACTCCTCTGCTTCTCAACTAATCTACATTTTACTTATTAATATAATATTTTAATATTAGCAACTTATTCATCACATACCAAGGGGTCATCGGGCGATTGTCAACTCGTCCGCTTGAGAGATTAAGTCCTAAACCAAATGGTAAACTCGGCCGCTTAACAGAAGATGTTCTAATCCTAAGTCTGCTTTAATCTTCATGGGTAAACTCGTCCGCTCAAGCTATTTTAATCCCGACGGATTAAAAATTAGTTTCAGTCCATAAGGTAAACTCGGGCGGAGGTAAAGTAATCCGCTTAAGATATTTTAATCTCCACGGATTAAAGATTAGTCTTAATGCATAAGATTATTAAGAGGTAAACTCGGCCGCTTAAGATATTTTAAACTGCATATTACTATGATATCGTAAAAATTGAAAATGTTGACAATAAAATTTAAAAAACCAACATTAACCTACATAGCAGACCTAGGTCTTCGCACGTATCCCTCTTTTATGGGCAGAATCACTAAATAAATATAAAAAACTAACACTAACATACATACCAGACCCATACCTTTGCATGTATCCAACTTTCATCGCCAGCTGTTGTTTATTTAAGTAAAAATATCGTCACTCTCTGCCGCAATACCTCCAATCACCAGCACACCAAATTTTGTCCGGAGATACGATGACATAATGTTCATTTGTGTTTTCTATTGTGGTAGCCTTAACAAAGATATCGGTAGCCCTGGCAAAGATATTTATATGTATCACCCTATCTATCAATAAAAGTTTTTTTAACAAAATCTAAAATGAAAAAAATTTTTTATTTTTGTACGCCACTGAATTTTTTCTAAAATTTTTATATACGTCACATACTACCGTAAGAAGTTACAAATAAAATTTCTCCAAGATTGGTACAACAAATTTTTTCGGTCATCTAACGGATTTTTCGAAAACAAATTTTTGTAAATTACTGACTGTCGATTTACTGATTCTGAAAACATTTTCGAAAAAATTTAACAACCAGCCTAAACTTGGTCGCTACCTAGTGGCAGAACCTTTTACTTATAAAGTAACGTTCCGTCAGTCCGTACGACGATATTATAAAATATTTCCCACCGAACCACCTATTTTTGTATTCTAAAATAAATTGTTACAAGCCCTAAACTCAATTCTTATGCTGCACTCGGTATACAAATCAACATTAACCTAATTTTGACACATATGTCACAAAATTCTGAAGTTTATTAAAATTTTGAATATATTGCTTTATTTTTGCAAGCCCTGACAAATTCTCACAAAAAATATATAAATTAAGATTTCAGTTAATATTTTCTGTAATTTTTCTGACCTGGCCGCCCTATTACAATTGGCTCGGTTTGTTTTCTCACCAATACTTATACTTTCAAAGCTCCATCGACACACCAAATTTTAGCTGAATCGGTTAAACATTTCCGGAGATACGACGACATTTTAATTTTTGTTATTTTTTTTATTGTGGTGGCCCTTGTGAAGATTTCTCTGGCAAAACCTTATTTTCACCATTCCAGCCCACGAGGCATACGTCCAATAAGTTTGATTGCAATCGACGCAGAAATGCCGAAGAAAATCGATCGACAAAATCTTTTTCATGTTTTTGCCAAAAAAGTTAATTTTATTTTTTTCATGTTGCATTACTGATTTATATCGAAAGATTACATATGCTCTCATATCCATTAGGATCAATGTACCTACGTACCAAATTTGGGTAAGATCCCTTCAGCACTTCTTGAGTTATTCATTCTTAAAGTTTCAACTTTGACAACTTGTGATTTTTGACAGACGACAGATAGAAGATTAATTTTATCTATTCGGGATAAAGTCTTTTAAGACCTTTAAAATAACATATCGCAAGACAAAATATTTTTTTAAAATCCCGTATTATTTTCTTGTGGTGGCACTCCTGATTGATAGATCGCGACGAAAACCTTATTTTCATCTTTCCACCGTGAACCCTACCACCATGCCAAATTTGGTCGTAATTGGTTGGATGGTTCGGAAGCAAATCGATCGACAAAATTTGACGACCGACAGACCGACACAGAAATTTTTATTTTACTTTTTGCAGATCTTTACGTTTCTGAACACGGTGATCTCGAAAATGCAAAAACAAAGTTGAAATTTTTTTTCGATTACCATACATCCAATTTTTTTTAAAAATTGATTGGAGGTAAAAAGTAAAATTCTTTACGATAAAAATTATTTATTTAATATTTATAATTTGTTTATGTAACTGTTTATTGTTGTCATTGCGATTGCCTTCTTGTAGGGGTCGGTAATAAATTACGGTAAAAATTACCCATCAATACAGAGTGACCCTTCGTACAAACCTCTCTTTAATTATATAGTTCTGTTAGAAAAGCTAAAAAAAATCCAAGTAATTCAAAAAAAAATTTAGTATAGTTAAAATACTAAATTTCGAAAAGTTTTTTAGACTTTTATTAAAAAATAAATATAAATAAATATAGGGGGGGGTATACCATTTCACTCCCAATCTCAGCAAGATTGGGGGGGCCCAAATTTGCAATAAAACACTTCACGTAATTGGTTGACTGTCAATTTATGTTTTGCTGCACTTGTTTATTTGTAAAATAATTTATTTAAATGTTTCTTTAATATTACATGGTGGAACTATAATAATGCGAAGTTAACTTAATAAATTCTAACGTTGACACTTTCCCATTATTAAAATTATTAATTTTGTTTTGCAGGTATTCTTGCCTTTTCCGAGTATTTGAATTAGGTACATACGGTTTGTGAATACTTTATAACTTGACGTATATTTCATTTTGAAAATTAATTAAGAACTCAATGAAAATAAATACAGACGGATGTGTAACATTTAAAGTTTTGCCGATATGTGAATGGAACGATTCGCATGCGTTGGTTGTGCGAGCGGCGCTTGCTGTTTTCGATGCGCATAACTGGGGTGGAAAAACGGCATCCTCGGAACCTCGGATATATAATTGTTAACTAAATAATCAGCAAACAAAGTTACTTTATCATTTTCTGGTTGAATAGCAGCTAATGTAAAAGCATACACATCACCAACTTCTTGTGGTTCTAGAAACAACAGTCCAAAACAATAACCAATCCATTTTCCAATCTCGCTTTTTTCTTTGTAATCTGATGAAAGTCCAAGTCTTTGAATTGTACGCCACCAAGCTTGCGTTACATGAAACCTGCATCCAATTATTTGTATTTGTGGCCAAATAATTGTAGCTGCATTATGGATAGCCAACTCAAAATCTGCCACAATTTCGGTGGGACTAAAGTACAGAGAATTTTCACTACACTTTTCAGTCACAAACTCGAAACATTTTTTGTATGTTTCTGTTGCTTTGTCTGATAGCACCCAAAACACTAATGGTAAATAATGACCATTAAGGCAGCCATGTATGGTAAACAACTGGGAGAAAAATTTTGTGCAGTAGTCGAACGTACCATCCACATATATTTTCGGGCTTAAGCAAAGATGCTTTAAATTAGTAAAGCAGCTAAACACCAATATATTGGAATATTCGCTGTTAACTAAAAGAAATTCTTCTTTATGGCTGGTTTGAAATTGCGTCTCTGGCTTAAGCGAACTGTGAACTTCTGCTTTTGATTTGGGAAGTACCGGTTGCAATTTTCGTCTTGCGTTATACATATTCTTCCTTCTGTATGACAGATCCGTTGTAGTAATACTTGTTGAGTCTTCTTTGTCAATAACAGAACGCAAAATTTTACTTCGTTGACTGCCAACATCTTCCACAGCTATACGTTTTGCTGTACTTGCAATCGCTTGTCTTTGAATGATGCGAATGTCACATGCCGAATGGTTATGAATTAAATTCGATTTCGATATAGTGTAATCAAGGCCCACTGTATAAATATTGGCTAAACAAATGGGAGTACGGCAACACCATTTTTTTGCCACTTTTGAGTTCTACTTTAAAAGAAAACTTATAGTTATCTACCAAAAGCATAACTTTTCCTCGTTGACTTGTAACAATTATTTTTGACTCGCTCGGTAGATTATTATTATTTGACCTTATTAAACTGTGTTTTGAGCAAGCGCATGAACGAGCGATAGCGGGTAGGAAGTAGACTTCACTTTCTGTCAAACTTTTGTAGAGTCAACTTATTCAAAATTTATTGGAAAACTTTAGTTGCCTTAATTTCATTTCCAGAGAACCGAACATCAGGTAATTCAGTTGCTAGTTTTGATAGTTAGTGGTCTACTTCTCAAATTTTTTTTAGGTTCTCATTATCTTTCTATCAGAAGTCGTTTTTTTGGTATCACAATATTAATTGATACGTTTTATTTGGTCCGTTCGCCGCATTGTGAATTTAGACCGGGTCATATTTTCGGAGGACAGTTCATCTTAGTTCCCAGTTGCTGCTTGATGCCAATATTGGAGGTTTCCTGTTTGAATCCCTTTTTACCAACTCAAGGAAAACAGAAGGTCGTATACTTAAATTTCGTGCCGTACGCAAGCGATTTGGCTACGGGTTACGTATTTAAATTTATATGTATTGTCAAATCATCTTTAAGAAGATCAAACGCAAATCATTTTTTTGTTACCGGAATAGTTTTGTTTTGAACCGGATTAAGTTCGTTTTAACAGACATAATTTTTTTAAATACCGAGTGTTTCTCTTTTAAAACTTTACTTGTACAAGATTATTGAAAACCAGGTGCATTTCGCCAGCCCCCCCCATTTCGAATTTTGGATCCAAAATAGTCTAAATCGTTTGTACCTCGTTTGTACCTGTTTGTACCTTCCTTATTTTCGTTTGTACCCATTTTGTTTTTCAGATATTTTGAAATATCTAAAATGGGCATTTCCCCAGCCCCCCCCATTTTGAATTTTGAATCAAAAATAGTCTAAATCGTTTGTACCTCGTTTGTACCTGTTTGTACCTTCCTTATTTTCGTTTGTACCCATTTTGTTTTTCAGATATTTTAAAATATCTAAAATGGGCATTTCCCCAGCCCCCCCCCCATTTTGAATTTTTGATCCAAAATAGTCTAAATCGTTTGTACCTCGTTTGTACCTGTTTGTACCTTCCTTATTTTCGTTTGTACCAGTTTTGTTTTTGAAATATTTCAAATTTTCTAATAATGACATTCTGCTAACCCCCCCCCCTCCCGAATTTTAAATTTTGGTTATAAGACAGTTTTAATGGGCTTAAATAAGAAAATAATCTTTTTGCACTTAATCCCTTAATCCCAAAATAAACAAATTTAATTTTGGGTTGGCAAATAAACTTATATTATTTTCAACTTCTTACCTCTGACTGTTTTTTAAAAACAGTCAGTTTTTTTTATGATTTTGGTGTCAATCGTTTGAGCATCGTTAGAGTCTAACCCATGTATTCTTAAAAATACTTAAAGAGTGTTTTAAACCCATTTTAACTAAAACGCTCATTAAAGTTAAACAACCAATGAAACCCTTACAATTAAGACAAATAAACGTTTGTGATTGGTGTTTTATGACGCCTGCATTTTAAAGGTATTTTAAAGATATTTTTACTTTCTAAAATTTTTATAAATACGGGTGTAAATGAGCTTCCATTATTTTCGAGTGAGCCTCAAAGGTCGCGCAGTTATTCGCAAAAAACAACTGGGAGAGCTGTAGACATGTTTAGCAGTTTTTGTTCCCGTTTTGAATTTATGTATAAAATTGATGTCAATCGATAGAGCTTTCTTTGAGCCTGAATGAGCTTCAGTCAGCAAGATGTTAAGTTAATTTTTTACCAATATATGGATAGTTGAAATTTTCGTCCAAACTCCGAGCAACATGCGTTAAATCTTAAGTTCTTTAAATCTCTTAATCTTTGATTTAAAATTTTTGTATTAACTTTTTTATAAAAATTTAAGAGTCGAGGAGGGGGGGAAATTTAAGTTTTTTAAAATTACATCAGGTTAGCTTATACAAGGGTATATATAAGGAATTGACAATTTATAGCTATTGTTGACTGTCTTACCACTTCAGGCGAATAAGATACTACTTCTAAATATTATTGTAAATTTTTTCTTCAAATAATAATTTTGCGCATTATATGAAACCAATTAAGAAGGCGTCTTTAGCCAAGTTAAACTGTAAGTTTTACCCCCTTCCCCAAGTTAGGTTTTTCCACCCCCCTGCCTAACCTGATGTAATTTAAAAAAAATTAAATTGTCGGATTATGTCGCCACAGTTTTTTTTTACCACATCCGTACATAACTTTCCCCCCCCTCCCAGCACCTATATTTGTCAAACATAAATTACTTCAAATAAGCTCACAAGGAAGTCTCCATTAATTACGTAAGGACGATTTCATGTTTTGCCTGCCTCCCAAGTAAACGTACGTAAGCTTTTTCCACCCCCCTGCCTAACCTCATGTAATTTAAAAAAAATTTAATTTTCCCCCCCTCTTCGGCCCTTATATTTTTAAAAAATAAGTAATAATATATTTACAGGTAAATGTAAAAATTGAAATTAAACTAAATTTGAAAATAAAAAAACTGAGCCATAGTAACTTCCTAACCCTGTGTTTTTGAAAAACAGTCAGATGTAAGAAGTTGAAAATAATATAAGTTTATTTGCCAACCCAAAATTAAATTTGTTTATTTTGGGATTAAAGGATTAAGTGCAAAAAGATTATTCTCTTATTTAAGCCCATTAAAACTATCTTACAACCAAAATTTAAAATTCGGGGGGGGGGGGGGGTTAGCAGAATGTCATTATTAGAAAATTTGAAATATTTCAAAAACAAAACTGGTACAAACGAAAATAAGGAAGGTACAAACAGGTACAAACGAGGTACAAACGATTTAGACTATTTTGGATCAAAAATTCAAAATGGGGGGGGCTGGGGAAATGCCCATTTTAGATATTTTAAAATATCTGAAAAACAAAATGGGTACAAACGAAAATAAGGAAGGTACAAACAGGTACAAACGAGGTACAAACGATTTAGACTATTTTTGATTCAAAATTCAAAATGGGGGGGGCTGGGGAAATGCCCATTTTAGATATTTCAAAATATCTGAAAAACAAAATGGGTACAAACGAAAATAAGGAAGGTACAAACAGGTACAAACGAGGTACAAACGATTTAGACTATTTTGGATCCAAAATTCGAAATGGGGGGGGCTGGCGAAATGCACCTTTGAAAACCCACAGGTTAATAGCTATTAGACGCGTTGGGTAATAACCGTTTTTGTTATCATTAATACAAGATATATATAACGCTAGTTCTCTGTTGGAATAAATTTAATTTTCATGGTCAATCATTATTTTATGTCCTTTCTGACTTAAGGATTTTTATTTTCAGCTTGTTTTTCCGTAATTTTTGTCTGATAAGTCAGTGGCGCCTTATAAATTTTTAAGACAAGTTTTTTTACCAGACTCCAATTCTAGGGGACCTACGACTCGCTCTCTAAATAAACAGCAGAGCTACCGGCCGGCATTGTGTTAACCGGAGGATTTTTAGAGTTTTTCGGTTATAGACTAACGGAAAGATTTTAAATCGCACGTGTGAGTTTTGCGTCACATGAAGCGCTTCGCGTGATGTGCCCTCAGTCGACGCCGATCTTGCAAGTTGTATATATTTTTGCATTTAACGTAAATTTTTAATTCGAAATATTGCAAATATTTTTTTAGTTTGTTAACGCAATGATCAAATTACTTAACTTTATATCATTTTGAGTAATACATTTCACACATCTACTCGCTTTCATATTTTCGTAAATTTTTTGGGTATATTTATGTTATTATTGTTTATACAAACCAATGGATAAACTGTTAAATGAATTTGGCTTTTGTTTGTTTATCAAACAGTAATCCGATAATCCGAAGATCTTGATCAGTATTGGGGCGGATTCAAATAGTAAATACGAACAATTGACTTAAAAGGATTATCCAATAATCCTTATTTACTTTCTTATATAAGAAAAAACGTGCTCAATTTTTCACAACCTTTTTGCGAATATCATCAAATACAACACTAGGAATACACATCCTAAACTATAAATAATCAGCAATTGAAATTGACAGAATATATTCACGAATCTCAGTTCAAATTAGTTCTAAAATGACGTGCACGATTTGTTTAGACGACCTGAAAGGAATTGTGGCGGTATTAGGTTGTAAGCACACATTTCACGAAGTGTGTATAAGAAATTGGTCCAATCGAACGAAAACTTGTCCATTATGTCGTCAATCCTATGTCGAAATAAATTTATTCGATCATAACAACAAAGATCAAGTGATAATTGGAGTTATTACGTTCCGCACAGATCAAAACAATTTTGTAAATGAAGGCGAACAACAACAACCACAACAACAAATAATACCGGAAAATGGACAAATGCGATTACCACCTGTCCGACGAAATAACTTTTTTAACGATGTGCTTCACGACATTGGTGAAGGATCTGACGAAGAGACATCGGATAACTTCGATGATGATGTTGATGTATATTTTAGCGATGCTGAAGATGAGGACGGATACGATTTTATACACCCTCGGTGGGGAAGAACTGGACTGAGATAGAAAATTTAGTTTAATTAAATTTGTTAATTTGCAAGTTTTTTTTTGTCTTGGTAAATAAAAAAAAATTTTTTAAAAGCGTTTCTTTATTCATATCCAATGATAAACGATTGGGATATTTCGTTATGAACTTAAAAAATAAAGTAAAATACCTCACAATATGCGATAAACAATGGTCACTTCTTAATCCAAACTATTGCGGAAGAAAAAAACGATTTAATTTTTATAATTTCATTTATACATAAAAACGTGTTTAAATCTAGATCAGCGTTTCTCAACCTATGCTTAGGTATCCACTAGGGGTACTTTTTGGGAGGTACGGTTGAGAAACACTCCTCAATCGCAATTGATATAAAAAGTGCCACAAAAAATTATTCCCCCTTTCAACTCATTCTTTCAACCCTTTGCATTCATAACATTTTAACATTATTGAAAACGAAATTCGCAAAGAATAAGAATAAGATTATCGTATTTATCGTAAATTTTTAAATTGGTAATACTTTTTTACTACATAACAAAACTGCCTCGCATTTTGTGGGGGTACGCAAAACTTCATAGGGGTACAAAAAAATGGAAGTCTAGGCTTCGAGGCTATGCTCGCTGACATAGCCGTTAGGTTTTACGTGAATACGTCGTGCATGGATACCCACTTTTGCCCAGGTCTACCGATCGGATAACATCGATTTAAAAACATAAAAAGAACTTATTCATATTTGCGATATTGTATACTTACAGTGTATTTTAATTGTGATAACTTAAAAACATATTAGTTCTGAAAAGTGTGTGTTCATTTTTTAGGTTTTCTAAAATAGTTATATGGTTAATATCGAGTTACACTACCTAAACCACGTGTCAATCGATTATAATATATTATTAGTTAAAATTTTCTAAATGAACCGAAATGCACCCCTTAACGTATCCCTGGTTTTCTTCATTGAGGCAACGAATACAACTCTATTGTTGTCGTCGTCGTTAAACATCAAAGACAATGTTATTTATGATAGATCTGTGGTAACTGAAATAGGTGACAAACGGCATACAGGATACGTTGATATTGCGGGTGATATACCGAGGCAGTACGGCTTCACCGAAGGCAGGTCCACCGTCACGGCCCTGCAAAGCTACCTCAGGGATGTAAATCAAGATCACAACATGCGTACTAAGCCCAAACATCATTTTGTCGCCGTCATATTTTATGACATCTCAGGCGCATTCGACCATCTGTGGTGGCCCGCCCTTTTCCGTGCCCTGGCAAGAAAAGGCGTTCCACACAGGTTGAAACTCATCATTAAAAGTTATCTCAGCAATCGTTTAGTTACCCTAAACGCCGGACCTATTCATGTCTGTAAGCGTTGTTCAAAGGGCTGTCCTCAGGGATCCGTCCTTGGGCCAACCCTGTGGAACACGCTACTCGACCATTATTTAAATAGTGAAGACCTACAGGAGGAAGTAGGAACCCTAGTTGATGCATACGCAGATGATATTAGGTCGACAGTGACGGCTTCCTCCAGGCTTGAACTAAGGGCTAGAATGCAGAAAAATGTTGACAATCTTGTAAAATGGTGTAAAATGATGAAGCTCTCTCTGTCTGAAACTAAAACCAAAATTATGTGCCATTACCCGTCTCGGGTACACAATTATGACCTACAAATCAAGTTAAACGGGAAAAACATTCAGGTTGTCAAGGAGTTCAAATACCTTGGCATCCTGATTGACGACCAATTGACTTTTCAGAAACACATAAATTATGCATGTGACAAGGCCCAGAAACTCATAGTCAACCTGCAAAGGATGGCTAAGAGTAGCTGGGACCTTGACACAACAAATAGCATGAAAACAATTTACAGGGGTGCCGTGGTCCCCATCATCGCCTATGGCCATGAGATATGGGGCCACAAAATTGAAAACAAATATATTCGTGCCAGGCTGTTATCAACCTACGGCCTTAGCTGTAGGATGATAGGCCGAACATACAGGACCGTCTCCGCCCTCGCAGCCGGGGTAATCGCTGGAATATACCCCATAGACCTCGAAATTAAAAGACTCGACGCATGGAAGAGGCTAAAGAGAGGAGAAAACCCCATCTTCCTTAACCAGCAAATTGTACCAGCAAACTTTAGATTCAAAACTGAAATTAGGGCACTAATGTTAAGACTAATCATGGACACATGGCAAACACGCTGGGAAGAAACGGAAAATGGCAGGATCACTTTCCGTTTTATTCCCAACGTTAATGAACACCTAAACAGAACACCAACTTTTCAGATGAGCCAATTCTTGACCAGTCATGGCGAGATGGGGCGGCATCTGAAAAGAATTGGAAAGTCAGACGATGGCCACTGCCCGAGATGCGATGTATTGGATGAAACCATACATCGTGTCACGGACTGTGAGCTATACGTGACCGAACAAACTGAAATTAGAATTTATCACAATGGCACTTACCCAAACTTGAAAACCCTGTATGAAACGACCCCCCCCGAATTACTATTAGCCTTCTTACATGACAAAAACTTCAACTCCGATCATTCCGACACATCTTCTCAAGAACCTGGCACACCTAATCCTGAAAACTGAAATTCATTACATCAAATAGAAACTACAAACACAACAATTGAAACACTAAATCTAATCTCCGAAAACTAAAATTTATGACCTGAATATTCTCACCATCTGTTGAAATAGAAAATCCATGAAACTCAGCTAAATTAAAAACACGCCTACTTTATCCGATCCGAACCAGTAAAAACCGACCAACAACCGAATTGGTGTTATAAAAGAAAAAACTGAACCCTAATAATCAATGAACCCAGACCTGCATATTTGAAATTTTTACCCGACAATTTTCGGGTACCCTGTATTTTGTAAATTTATGTTGGTATATTTTGTAAATTAATTTTTAACTAATAAACTAACTTCCTCTGATATTGCGGGTAATCCGAGAGTACTTGAAGAGTTCTGTACGCAGCATATTGAACTCTCGTTTCATGAATTCTGAGAAGTTCTTGTTCTGCGTCACATCCACGTTGAAGTCACCGCATAGCATCATTGGTGTCTCGGAGTCGGAGCACGTGGTTCTGATATGCTTCTTTATTGGGTCCGAGTACTGGTTGAGCATCATCGACATAAAGTACTGAAGAGACGACTGCGACACACCCGGATGAATGAATGGATAACGACGACAAGTTGAGGGCGAGAAAAGTGTGGTCAAAAAGGATGTGAAAAATTTTTGGGGTCCACGAATATGAAATCAATCTGAAGACTATTCAATCACATTCAATCGAACACTCAATTTCAAGAACACGTTTTAGAACACTACAAAATTCCGAATCGCTTTTTGCGAAACTTAACCGAAACGAATTCCACACTTCCTAGAATGGGGAAGAAAAACGAAATCATAAAAACCAAAGTCATGAGCATCCAATCAAGCGACGAATCGTCCTCATAATATGAATCGCCTAACGAAGTTGAAGTAATAGCCTCGTCAGCTAGAGCAAAAATAGAAAAATCAAAAAGGGTGACCAGAAAATCCGTTGTGGAAGAATCTAGGCCAAAAAATACAAAAACAATTCCGACCCAAGCACAACCCATCGACCAATCCGAAAATCCTTCAGATGAAGAATTTGAACTTGTTAAGAAAAAGAAAGCTAAGAAAAATAAAAATGGACCCTCACCCACAACAGCCCCCAACATCCCTTCGACTTCCCAAATAGACCCCACTCCCACACAAACTCTTGCTCCTTCACTGACCCCCACCATTCCTGCTACGACCTCCCTTTCAATCTCTAACCCAAACCCAATAAATGAGCCCAACAATCGCATTAAAGAAACCTACACCCAACGAGAACTTCTATCAATGCTTGACGAAAACATGGAAATCGCTCACGAAATCAGGGAGTACTTAATGAGGAGCAAAGATGCTCTTCCAAATAGGAACAGAGCACTCGAAAAACTTAAGACTCTCGAAAAAAACACAAATATAAGCTCTATGATTGCATACAGACACGCTGGAAACAACAACAACAATATTGAACCACAGGGCAGTACTCAGCGGTCTAGGACATTTCGCCGTGGCCGTTTCGCCGCCGCCCATTTCGCCGTCGAATTTAATTTTTTTTTAAATTTTTAAAAAAATTTTTTACTTATAAAAAAAACTAACATTTTGACTGCAAAAATTTATATTTTCGGTGCTATGAAAAATTAGAAATTAGAAAAGCAGAAATAAAAATTTTCTTACAAAAGTGTGACACCCTGTATATAAGCAATAGAATCAATCAATTAAATTATTGATTGGTAATGTTAAAGTTGGTAACAAAATAATAGAACAATACAGTTATAGTACATAAAAGAAAAGCGGGAAGTAACTTATTTTGAATAATTATTTAAACTCGACAATTCAATTAAAATAAAGATCAAATTATGGCAAATACTATCCTTAGCACTAGAGGCAAAGAAAAATTTTCGCACGATGGCTACGTATACGTGTTTGACGTGACATCAAAAAGCGATGAAGCAGTTAAATTTTGGCGTTGCGAGGAACGTGGTCGATGTAAAGCCAGAATTCATACACGAGAAGAAGTAATTAAAACTATAAATATTCACTCTCATATGACATCTCGGCCGCAAGAATAGAAGTTGGAATAGCAGTAACTATGATCAAGAAGTGAGCCGCGGAAACAATGGAACAAACAAGTCAAGTCATAAATGCATGTGTAGCAAATATCCCTCAAGGTTCGCAAGCTTCGTTGCCCGGTGGTAGTGCTTAAAAAAAATGGTTCGACGACAACGAAATAGAATAAACAAGGCACCTCCAAATCCTGTTAGTATTGACGAATTGGTTATACCGGAAGAGTATAAAACATACGAAACTTAGCCAGGAATATCTGAAAAGTTTTTACTTTACGAAGAAAGCAAAGATATTTTAATTTTTGGTCGAGAAAGCTGGCTTCCACTGCTGCTATCAAATACATGGTTCGTAGATGGTACGTTTAAAATTGCGCCCTTACTGTACGCTCAAGTTTTTGTTATAATGACAAAAAATCACAACGGTGTGCATCCTGTGCTATATGCTCTGCTTCCAAATAAGCAAAAAGCAACATATGTTCGCTTATTGGAAATCATTAAAAACCTGCAACCAAATGCGAATCCAAGCTTTGTTAATTGTGATTACGAACAAGCTGCGTTTTTGGCAATTCAGGAATGCTTTCCTAATGTTACAATCAAAGGCTGCTTTTTCCACCTTGCCCAAAACATGAGAAAAAAACTTTCCGAGTTAGGGTTTATAAGTACTTACACTGAAGATTCTGAATTTACCCTCAAGGCAAAGATGGTAATTGCTTTAGCGTTTGTACCCAGGGAAAATATTGATGATGCTATTGATGCGCTTGCCGCAATTTTGGATCCAGCATTACAGCGTCTTTTAGAATGATTTGAAGACTCTTACGTTGGAAGACCAAACCGAAGAGAAAATGGTCGGCTGGATCCAATATTCAAATTTGAAATGTGGAATTTGCGTGAAAGAACATTAAATGGCGAAGATCGCACGAATAACCACGCCGAAGCAGCCCATCGAAGGCTACAAACTGAGTTAGGCGTTGAGCATCCTACGTTATGGAGATTCATCGACGGTCTTCGATCAGCTCAAAAAAGTCGGGACATTTATTACGAACAGCTCGTAGCTGGATCAGAACCTCCTAAAAAATTTAAAAAATACAGGGACGCTGATGAAAGAATATTGCGTATAGTAAACCGTTTTGACGAATACGAAGACTTAGCGGAATACCTCCGTGGTATTGCTCACAATTATCAAATGGGGCAATAAGTACTTCTTTGTTTTGGTTATTTTTTTTATTTAATTTTTTTATATATAATTAAATAAAACTTTAATTGTAACTTTTGATTTTACTATATTTTTTAATTAACGACGGCGAAACGGCGACGGCGAAACGTCTCATTCCGGTATTCAGTTACAACTGTAATAGACAAAGAAAATAGCAATATTGTTATTTCAAAATGTAAAAATTGTGCTGAAGCTGAAAGTGGATATAAGCATGCACTTGCTTCTGTATTTTGGTTACATCGCAGAAGTGAAGAACGATTGGTTACAAAGATTGCAAAAAATTATTGGAAAATCATTAGAAAAAATCGCAACTTTCTAAAGTGGTTTCTTCAAGTTATATCGAAACAACTCCAACAACACTAACTTTTTTGATAAAATTGTATCTCAAATTTAAAATACAAATAGTATACTTTTGAATCATCATAAGGAACGTACGAACAGACGTAGAAAAACTGTCAATACATCATATTATGTACTTAGATTATAAAAACGCGAAAAGAAATCAAATGTATGAAGGATTTCTAAAATATTATTCTAAAACTATGTCGGCAGTTGCATGCAGAGACGCCGAACAGTTAACTAAAAATCAATCGAAATGCTCAGAATGGTATGAATTACGATATTCCCCGTGTAACTGCATCAAAAATTTTTGCATCCAAAAAATATTTTTGGAGCTACAAAAACTATTCTCACTGATGCAACGAAAATAGGTCAAGCTTTAGAAGTAAAGGTTTTGAAGCAGCTATCGAAAACGAAGAATTTAAACATTCGAAAGTGTGTAATTCAATTGCAACTAGAATGTTCTGATCGTGTCTCCCTCGTAATGTATACAGTGTATAAGTGTATACATTTCCTGCTGTAGATACTTATTCTTTCTCCTCAGTCCTTTTACCGTAATGAGGATTTTAATGGCCACTTCATGTGGGAGGGTTCTCGTGGCAGATCACCTCAGTGGTTTGCCATTGCCTTCCGAGGGAAGACGGTCGGAATAAATATATAGTTGATACATCCATATGGGATGGAAGACACCAAATATTTGACAGTGTTGCCGTTCTTATAAGAGGACCAAGTTAATGCTTGATGCTCTGGATTACTAGTCTTTTCTTGCAATAGGTAACATTAACATTTGCTTGATTTTTAATTCCGATGCCAAATAACAAGTTGTCTAAATAAGCGACCTATTACCTCAATGATGTATGAAATACTTTAAAAAATACACTAGTGTGAAGATCAAAATCCATTCCAATCTTAAAATTTGGATCATTCAGCCGAATCATTTTCTGCGTAATTAAAACATCACGATGCTTATGTTTTGATGCATTACAAATTAATTTAGTAACTACACGTAAACTTCTTTAGGAAGACCTAAATAAAATCTAGAATAAAACTTAGAAAGTAATACTTACTATTCTTTCTTCACTTAATTTTTTTAAAGTTCGTGTTCGTTTAGGATTCTACGCCAGTTTCTGGAGTACTTTCTAACATTTACACTGAATTTTCCTGAAGAATAATTAAATTCCCACTCATCAATTGAGTTTGATTCTATTTCATGAGATGATGAACGCGTTCGTTTTTCTTGAATTGTCAGATTAAGATCTTTATTTTCTGAGAGACGTCGTTTACCAACTATAACTTTTTGAGTATCGAAAACTACTGTGATAGTAGATTTTTGTGAGGTAGTGCGCTTTCTTTTAAACGTAGCTTTGAATTCATAAATTTATTCTGGATAAAATTAACACAATCGTTTTCTTGCTTATATCACTTCACAGCAATATGATCGACTCTTCTTTACTTCTCTATTAATCGCCCGAAACCATAACAATTTTTTCTCATATACTCTTGGAACCATAAAAACTATTTTATTTGGAGCACTGTCGGTGTTATTATTGCAGCTTTGCACAAAACATTTCTTGACAAAAACCATTTTACTATAACTTTTGTAACATTTCGCACGCTTATATAGAAAATAGCAGAAATTTTTATTACCAATTCATCAAGTTAATCCTAATCCTAGTCTATATAGTCACGATTATTATATTTTATATTATTATATAGTCACATTATGCTTATCGTCAAAGATATTTAAAATGTGTACGATTTATAAAGAATATTATCACTTGACACTAAGTTTTTTATGCCTTTTTTGCCTTTTTGAGCATTTTGTGCTTGTTTTTAATTTTTATGCTTGTTTAAAGCTTATTTTAGCTTTTTTTTCGCAAAGAGCAATTTTTAATGCCCGAGACGCCCCTGAACAGAATTTGAATTCTTTACCTGAATTGAATTTTGAAATTTGAATTTTTTATATGGTAAAATGGTAAAAACATTTTTATATGGTAAAAACTAAGTAGAAAATTTTGTTATTGCAAAAAAATCAATGCATTTTGGTAAAAAATTTAATAAATTAAAAAATTAAATTTTAAAAAATTTAAAAAAAATATAATAAAATTTATTGTAAGTACTATTTACAGGGCCGATTTATCCATTAGGCAAGAAAGTCAGCTACCTAGGGCGGCAGTCTTTTAGGGGGCGGCAAAAACACTAATTAATTCTAACAAAAAATGTAACATACATAGAAACTTGATTGTAAATTGTACTTATTTAAAAATCACATTACATTGTGTAGAAAATATAAACAATTTTTAAGTGCCGCATAGATGCAAGAGAGTAATGAACAAAAATTAACAAAAAACTGTCTACTGTTTAAGTAAATAAATTTGTTCTCGGAGTTTATATTTATTTTGCTAAGAAATATTATGCTGTTATAATAGGTTCAAATTTTAATTTTAAGCGGACGGCAAAAAAATATGCCTAGGGTACTCACATGCCTTAACGCGGCCCTGACTATTTATGTAACTATATTATTTTTATTTTGATCGTTTGTACAAATTTTGATTGTTTTACTACTGATTGTTCTACTATTTAGAAAAAAAAAATTTTTAAACTAGTGCCAAGCAATAATGCCGAAAGTGAAACCCGTTGTAGAAGAATATATCAAGGAAATTTAGAGCGGCATTTAGTAGTCTTAGTAACTGTTTCCAGAAAGCAGTGTAACTACTAATTTTTTCAAGACTTTTAAAATATTTTTCTATTATTTAATTATAAATAAAACAATTTTTAAGTGTACTACATTAAACAAATTTTTGGGCCTATTTTAATGCCTTTTTAATTATTGTTTTATTTGTTTAGAGCTTTTTTTTCGCGTTTTTTTTGCTTTTTTATGCGCCTTTTTTGGCTTTTTTAATGCCTTTTTATCCTCTCTCTAATGATAATAATTTCCATTAAATTGAATTCAAAGTGAATTAGGATGCCACCTTTTGAAAATCATTCACAACCATTGAATTTTATTTAAAAATAAAATCAAACCATAACAACAACATGTTTAGTGTCCCAAGTAACACACCTTCGTATATAGACGTATAATATTGGTCTAGACCAAACGTAATAAACGTCTATAATTCGTATAGTAAAAATGTATATTAAACGTTAAAATGTCAGCGTTTCAAACGTGTATATTGTAGTGATAAGCCCCTTACGTTGGGTGCCAATTGTAGTGATAAGCGTTCCGCAATCAGGACTAAGTTGTGGTTAGTGGTAAGCCACGTTAAATTTAATATTGAACGATGATTTAGATTTTTAAGGGAGAAAATGAACATTAATAAATTGCCGGCTTGAGATGTTCTCTCCTTCACCCTGTATATCAGCTTGGACTGTTGAACGCAACCTAAGATTTTTGACAGCTGCTTGCTTAAAGAATTGAACAGGCTTACTTTTTTGATTCACTTTTGAAATTAAATACCAATAAGAAGTAATTGCAATATAAAGGTTTAATTTTGTTAGATTACAACATTGAATTTTATTATATTGTTTGTGACAATCAAAACATAGCATTAAAATATTACGGTGAGTACACATAACATTCAAGTTTATTACAATTTAACCTTTCCTTATTTTAGAATTACGGAAAGAATATTTGTTATAAAATGGGGTGCACCTTTAATTATTATTTCGAGATAAATCTATATATATAAAAATGGATGTATGTATGTATGTATGTAGGTATGTATGTAGGTATGTATGTATGTATGTATGTATGTATGTTCCTTATAGACTCCTAGACCGCTTGACCAATCTTTATGAAATTTGGTGTATAAGCTAATTACGATGCTGCGAAGAAGATAGGCTACTTTAGAACGGCTTTCAACAAACTTTAATAAAATATGTGGCAAATAGTGCATATTCATCAGATCAACGGATAATTGGATTAATTTCCCTATATAGGACATTACCCTTTCAGTACAAATGTAAAAGTTTCTGTGAATCTATATATATAAAAATGGATGTATGTATGTATGTATGTATGTATGTTCCTTATAGACTCCTAGACCGCTTGACCAATCTTTATGAAATTTGGTGTATAAGCTAATTACGATGCTGCGAAGAAGATAGGCTACTTTAGAACGGCTTTCAACAAACTTTAATAAAATATGTGGCAAATAGTGCCTATTCATCGGATCAACAGATCGACGGATCAACGGATAATTGGATTAATTTCCCTATATAGGACATTACCCTTTCAGTACAAATGTAAAAGTTTCTGTGAACATAGAGACTACTTTGTTAGATTGTTAAACTCATCTTAGATAAAATACATTCAATGCCACCAAAAAAAGCAGCTGTTGGAAATAAATCATCAAAGGCTAAGAAACTCAGGGAAAAAAGAGCTGCTGAAACGGAGGAAGAACGTGAAGCTCGGCTTTCACAAAACCGCAATAGAGCTTCAACGTCTAGAGCTGCTGAAATGGAGGAAGAACGTGAAGTATATAAAAGAGCTTGTGTGTATGTTTGTTCGCTATACACTTCTAGACCCTTCGACCGATTTCAACCAAATTTGGAACACATACTCAGTAGGACTTGAAAAATGTTTTAGTGCAAGAAAATGTTAAAAAAGTTGAAGGAAAAGTGACCGATTAACGAGATTCCCGTAATTTCCCCCCCCCCAAAAAGGTGCATTTCGCCAGTCTACCCCCAAATTTCGAATTTTGGATCCAAAATAGTCTAAATCGTTTGTACCTGTTTGTACCTTCATTATTTTTGTTTGTACCCATTTTGTTTTTCAGACAAATATTTTTGTTTTATTTCAATTTAAAATCCGGGGGGAGGGGCTAAGGACATTTAGCAGAATGTCATTATTAGAAAATTTGAAATATTTCAAAATCAAAACTGGTACAAACGAAAATAAGGAAGGTACAAACGATTTAGACTATTTTGGATCCAAAATTCAAAATGGGGGGGGGGCGAAATGCACCTAAAAAGGTATTTTGAGCTTCACAAATAAATCAGCAGCGGAAAGCAAGACTGGAAATCATTGGAGTACTCAGACTAAAGCAAAGCATTATATTTATAATGAGACCCCGGGCGAAGCCGGGTATCCAGCTATAATTTATATGGCAGAACGTTCGCCGAGTCACTTGGTATATTAATTCTGAGGCGGTACGATGTTCTAGAATTTTACAAATAATTTATATGGTTCAAGTTCTGAGGCGATACGAAGTTCGCCGGGTCAGCTAGTATTAGATAAAATAGCTTGTGTGTATGTTTGTTCGCTATACACTTCTAGACCCTTCGACCGATTTCAACCAAATTTGGAACACATACTCAGTAGGACTTGGAAAATGTTTTAGTGCAAGAAAATGTTAAAAAAGTTGAAGGGAAAGTGACCGATTAACGAGATTCCCGTAATTCCCCCCCCCCCAAAATAAGGTGCATTTCGCCAGCCTACCCCCAAATTTCGAATGTTGGATCCAAAATAGTCTAAATCGTTTGTACCTTCATTATTTTTGTTTGTACCTATTTTGTTTTTCAGACAAATATTTTTGTTTTATTTCAATTTAAAATCCGGGGGGGGGAGGGGCTAAGGACAGAATGTCATTATTAGAAAATTTGAAATATTTCAAAATCAAAACTGATACAAACGGAAATAAGGAAGGTACAAACGATTTAGACTATTTTGGATCAAAAATTCAAAATGAGGGGGGTGGTTGGGGAAATGCCCATTTTAGATATTTCAAAATATATGAAAAACAAAATAGGTACAAACGAAAATAAGGAAGGTACAAACGATTTAGACTATTCTAGATTCGAAATGGGGGGGGGAGGCAGGCGAAATGCCCATTTTAGATATGATATTTCGAAATATATGAAAAACAAAATAAGTACAAGCGAAAATAAGGAAGGTACAAACGAGGTACAAACAATTTAGACTATTTTGGATCCAAAATTCGAAATGGGGGGGGGCGAAATGCACCTAAAAAGGTATTTTGAGCTTCACAAATAAATCAGCAGCGGAAAGCAAGACAGGAAATCATTGGAGTACTCAGACTAAAGCAAAGCATTATATTTATAATGAGACCCCGGGCGAAGCCGGGTATACAGCTAGTACCTTTATAATTTAAATCAAATAAGAAAGCTTTAAATTCCAACATCGGTTTAACGTTCTCCAACGTGACAGGAACAACTCGAATCCATTTCAAATATTTGTAGATGATTTTGAAAATTAATCGAATTCCAAATAACATTCGCTTCACAAAACACTTAATCGAAATTAATTTGAAAGTTCAAATTTATTAATGTAAGTTCGAATTTATTTTTCGTTAACCGCACTTTCCCAATTACGAACAATAATATGTTTTCCGATGACAAAATTCAAACCAAATTTCGACGTGGATTTGGTGCCGGTCGAAATTACACTGCCTTTCGCTTTTTTTTGCGCTTTTATTTATGCATTTTTCTTAACTGGCAATCTTGATCTTTCAAGAAACATTAAAATGCGACATTTTATAAATTTCATGGAATATTTGATATTTTAAAAAAAATTTTTATCTCTCCGATTTTTTTCAAACTTTCAGGAAAGCTTCCTTATTTTTCCCTTGAATTTATTACAAACTTTCGTAAAATTCTATCCATTAATGTATGTCCTATGAGCAATTGAAGTTTCAAATGTCACCGTTTCGACCAAACTTTACTTTCTACTTTCTTGTCTAAATTTTCTTTAAAAAGATTTGATTCTTAAATGAGGTCCTTCTGATCATTTCTATGTCCACTTTTACTGCCAGAAATTGCTTTTCACAAACTTAAGTCCATTTGAAATTTACCTATTTTTGACACTTTACGGAATGTCAACATATGCAGATTTCTCCTGCATTTATGCATCAATTTGTTCGAATTTTTGTCCACACACTTCTTACAAGCTACTACATAATTATATAACAAAAGATTTTTTCAATTTACAAAATTGGTTCACAAATTTAAAATTGATAGTTAATGTCCTTTATCTTTTACACCTTCACCTAAATCAACAAGTAAGCTTTTAAATTTAAGCTATATGCCTGTTTACTAATGTGCATCAATAATTTCTAGTCAAATTTCCAAAAATTGCAATCAAAAAGTGACAACGAGCAATGACACCCGAAATCCCCGATTCTCAATCAAACGAAGCATCACAATCCAAGCCAGATCGACAAACCCATTTAAATATGACTTTATTGAAGGTAAGCTTGACCAATTGTCATCATAATAATATTTTATTACAAACAAACTAATTCTATTTTGAGTTTTAGGTGAAACAAAGTATCCCGATCTGACAAATATGGTTTTCCTCATCTCGGAATGGTATCTGAATCAATTTCATATAAATCATGGCTCAACTATCAACATAAACTAATGTGCAAACAACTTAATGTGGAGTCGAGTCTCCCCTGAGTGTCATGTGTTAATAACACTGCAATATATACGTATATAATATCTATAAATAAACGTATATTATTCGTAGTATGGTACGGCTATAATCCTTATAGTGGAAACGTATATTAAACGTTAAAATGTCAGCGTTTCAAACGTTTATATATATGTATGTAATATCCATGCAATAAACGTATATTATTCGTAGTATACTACGGCTATAATCCGTATAGTAAACACGTATATTAAACGTTAAAATGTCAGCGTTTCAAACGTGTATATATACGTATATAATATCTACACAATAAACGCATAATATTCGTAGTATGCTATGACTATAATCCGTATAGTAAAAACGTATATTAAACGTTATAAGTAGACGTTAAAATTTGTTTTAAAAAAATTGATAAAAATTGTTTTATGTATTCTCGCAGTATATTCAACTTTTTTTATGAATTTGATTTTATTAACAACGCATTGGTTCGCGTCTTCTACAGATATATCTGTAAAGTAATAATTTTATAGTTAATAGTAGGATACTAACAAATTTTAAATATTTTATTATATTATAATGCGAGAATGCGAGAATACCCCAAAAGAGAAATTGCTGATAAGATGTCATTTTTGGAGAAAAAAATTATTGAGCTTGTCCTCAAAATAAACTGGACAAATTGAAACACATTTCGAGCCATTTTAAATGCGAATTTAAGCAAAAATGGGATTCTGCTGAGTACAAGCATGAACGTTTCTTTAAAAAAACGAACAATGGCTGTTGAAGTACGAGGTACCTTCCTTCTTAAAAGTGGACTGTATATTTTTTATAGGTTTTTGTCTTAATTTCCTTTTTAAATATGGAATTCTTTACTGTCAAATTAATTATTTTATTCAGAATTTTAATACAACACAATACAATTTGTTTTTCTACTTTTCAAAGCAACTAGATAAAAATATATAAAATCTCGACTAAACATGCCGGGCGCCTTGAAAACGCCCAGTTTTTCAAAAACTAATAACATTGTTAAATAAACAACAATTACTAAACTAAAAAATTACAATTATTCAAAAGGTAAAATACATATTTGGTTGACTGCGCGCGTCAATTCACCTTGAGGCACTTTCATATCGACTGCGCGAATAACGTTATCGCTTCCAGGATGCACGCGAACGATTCTTCCCAACTGCCACTGCATACTTGGTATATGCTCGTTTTTTATTAATGCTAGCGCGCCAATCTTGATTAAATCACAAGCTTTGGTTCGCCACTTCACTCGGGTCTGCAATTCTGCCAAATACGCCATGGCCTTAATACGTTGCCATTGCCGTAAGCGGTTTTCTGGCACTTCCATTAGAGACTGTTCTGGCAATGCTGTCAGAGTTCTTCCAATTAAAAAATGAGCCGGGGTTAAGGCTGAGAGATCATCAGGATCTTCGGTTAAGGGACATAAGGGACGGGAATTTAAAATACCCTCAATTCTTACTAATAATGTGCTGAAGTCTTCAAAACCAATTGGAAAATTTACAATTTTTTTTATATGGTGTTTTACGCTTTTTATACCCGCTTCCCAGATTCCACCAAATGTTGGGGACCGTGGAGGTATGAAATGCCAATTTATAAATTCATTTGCTAAATTATTCTTAATTACATTACAATTCTGATTGACAAATTCAAATAACTTGGAGAGCTCATTATTGGCTCCAACAAAATTTGATCCATTATCTGAGTAGATATTAGCCGGTCTTCCCCGTCGAGCCGTAAACCTATTTAATGCAGCCAAAATTGCTTCGGTGGTCAGTTCCGATACTAATTCAATATGGCACGCCTTTGTGCTCATACAAACAAACAGGCAAATATATGCCTTTAATATTTTTGGCCCGCGCGTTTTTCGGTCTTTTATGGTTTTAATGGCCCGCCATAATCGATGCCAACATTTAAAAATGGGGTATAATTATTTACTCTCGTCTTAGGTAGATCACAAATTAAGTAAGTGGTTTCTGTAGGCTTTGCCTTGAAACAATTAAAACTTTTTTGTATGACTTGTTTACAAACACTACGACCTCCGATTGGCCAGTAAGTTTTTCTTATAGAGCACAACAACGCTTGCGATCCGCAGTGTAACAACCGTTCATGTTCCGTTTTTAAAATTAAACAAGTTAAAATGTGACTTCTGGTTAAAATGATTGGGTACCTTTTATCAAATGATATTTTTGCGTTTCTTAATCGGCTCCCCACCCGCAATAAATTGTTTTGTATAAACGGATTAAGACCTATAATAGTGCTGTGCTATTAATCGCTTTATCATTTTTTAAGTCCTTTAATTCTTCCGCAAAAGACTCTTTTTGCGCTTGTCTACGCTACGCACTACGCGTTGCATTTTATTTAATGATGAAATTCTGCGTATGACATGAAATATCTCATTTTCTATTGTTTGTGTCAAATTCATAATCAATTTTTGTTCGGGAATTTCTCCTGCGTGCTCGCAATCTTCAAATTCACATTCAGACCTATCTCTTTCTAAAAATTTAGGTCCTTGCCACCACAACTTATGTTCCACTAACTCATTAGTCAAAACACCTCGTGACAATAAATCGGCGGGGTTTTCTTCCGAGCGTATGTGTTTCCAACATTCAATTTCTGTAAGTGCTTGTATTTCACTTACTCGATTGCCCACAAACACCTTTCATCTATTTGATGAACCTTGTATCTACGCCAATGTAACCATCGAGTCCGACCAATAATATTTTTTGTCGAATGTTATTTCTAAAGCTCTTATAACCTTCTCGCTTAAATTCGCTAACAGTACTGCCTCACATAGTTCTAAACGAGGAATACTCAGTTTTTTTAATGGCGCCACTCGCGATTTAGCGCACAATAAGTTTGAAATAAATCTGTTTTCCGATAAACAACAGCGAACATAGCAACATGCACCGTATGCTCTCTCAGATGCATCACAAAACCCATGAAATTCTAATTTTATATATTCTTACAAAACAGTTTGTCTTGGAATTTGAAACTCCGTTATCTGTGGCAATTCAGTTTGAAATTTAAGCCACTTCTTTGCCAAATCCTTTGGTATTTCTTCATCCCATTCTAATTTTAACTGCCACAATTCTTGCATATTTAATTTTGCAACTATTATTATTGGACCCAATAGAGCCAACGGATCAAAAACCTGACAAATGACCGACAATATTGTTCTTTTTGTTAACTTATTTAGTTTAATAATTTTGTGATGAAACCCAATTTAATCTTTGTTTGCGTTCCAATATACTCCGAGTGTTTTAGTTTGCTCGTTTTCCCCAATCTGGAGAATACTAAGATCCAGGTCATTTATAACCTTAAATTGCTTTAAGATTTCTTTGCTGTTGCATAAAAATTTTCGTAATTCAAAACCTCCGTCCAGTAAAATTTTTACTAGTTTGGATTGAATGTCAAGTAAATCCGCCTCTGTATTAGCACCCGTTAAAACATCATCCATATAAAAATCATTTTTTATTATGTTACTCGTCACTGGAAATTCGCGTTCATTTTCTAAAGCTAATTGAAATAAACATCTTACGGCAAGATATGGTGACGATGCATTGCCATAAATCATCCGATTGATTTCATAAATTTTTATCCTTTCGCTGGGGTCCTTTCTCCATACTATGCGTTGATATTTTATTTGTTTTGGATTAACGAGGATCTGTCTGTACATTTTTGAGATATCTCCCGTCATTACGTATTTATATTTTTGAAATCTAAGAAGTATGGAGAAAAGGTCTTGTTGTAGGGTTGGTCCTACATGTTGTACATCATTTAATGAAAGCCCGCTGCTGGTTTTTGCCGACGCATCAAACACTACACGACATTTTATAGTTAGGCTTCCGAATTTTATCACCGCATGGTGTGGTAGAAAATAGCCATCCACAACTTGCTTATTTTCGTGATTTTGAATTGAGCGCATATGGTCTAAGTTTTCGTACTCTGTCATAAATGCCAGATAATCTGCCTTTAATTCTGAGTTTTTAATTAATTTTTTTTCTAACATTTCAAATCGACGTAGTGCTTGCTCATACGACTTTCCTAACTTGTTCAGTTCTAACTTAAAAGGAATATCAACAATAAAATTTCCCTCTGCATTTCTTTTCGTTGTATTTTTGAACACCGTCTCGCAATATTGTTCATCTATGGATAGCAGTGATTTGTGTAATCCCACTTCCTCGATATTCCAGAATTTTTCCAACTTATTTGCCAACGATTCATTGTAATCCCACTTCCTCGATATTCCAGAATTTTTCCAACTTATTTGCCAACGATTCATTGTTATCTGAGGTCAAACAATTGACGAATGTTTTTGGACTTGGTTTCAAATTTAAATCACCTGCAATTATCCAACATAATTGGTTATTTTGCATGACAGGTAAGTTGGGCCCAAGTCGTTCTTGGCCAGTGCACATGATTGTCCAAAAGACATTAGCACCCAACGGGATATCAACTGGTCCCGAACTGTTGAATGTGGGATCCGCTAACTTCAAGTTAGGTGGAATATTTAAATTTTCTTTTTTAAATGAAAATGATGGTAATTTGTCCATTATTTTTGGCAACACTAAACATTTTATATCTAAACTAAAATCATCGTAGAAAGACAATATCGATACATTAACTTGCTCTTTAATGTTGGACAATGTTTTACCGATACCTTTATCAGATGGCTTATTTTTTCCGGTTTTAATTTTAATCTTTTACACATATTTTCTGAAATAATATGACTCTGTAAGCCACTATCTAAAAGCGCCCGACATACTATCGTATTATTTCCGTTTTTTATTTTTATCATCGCTGTCGACAATAAAACTTGCGAATTCTTAACTGCCGCTTTTAAAGTTACACTATTATCTTCGGTTTTTTCTAGACCTTGGACAATTGTTGCTGAATGTACTATTTGAGGTTCTTTCCGTAACGACTCACTAGTTCCCTTATTTGGCTTCTCACTGTCACCTTCCAAATGTAATAGAACATTGTGTGGCTTATGACACTTAAAACATTTCACTGCTTTACATCTCCACGACATATGGAAAGGTCTTAAGCAATTCAGGCATAGCTTCAACCTTTTAATTTCCGCAATACGATTTTCATGATCTAAATTTAAAAACGATTTGCATTTATAAATCATATGATTTTCTTTGCAGACATAACAAGTTAACTTACTACCCCTTTCATCATTTGTCGTGGCAAAACTGTTCGTAGCTTGCCTTTTATTCCAGTTTTGGCTAGTGTTTGGCCGTTTGTTCTCGGTTCATGCAATCCTTTCTAATACTGCGCATCTTGTTTTCAAGAATTCGTTCAAGTCTTTCATAGTAGGTAAGTCATCTGCATATTTAAATGTTTCCCAGTCTCTCCTGGTTATGGAATCAAATTTATTGCTTATTATCAAAATTATTAATCGATCCCACGACTTTGTATTTTCTCCTAAATTATTAAGAGACCGCAAATGTTTACTAGTATTATCATATAAATTTCTCAGCTTAATGTGAGATTCGTTGAGCAACGTGTTTTGTTCGAAAATTGCCCTAATATGAGTATGCACAATTAAATTTTTGTTTTCGTATCGCTTTACAAGGCATTGCCATGCTACCGTGTAGTTAGCAGAAGAAATTTCAATGGATTTAATTATATCCTTTACTTTATCTGCCAGGGAGGTTTTCAAATAATAAAACTTTTCTATTCCTGTCAATGATTTCTTGTTATTGACAAGAGCCCCAAACGCATCCCTAAATTCTAACCAATTGCAATACTCTCCGTTAAATGTTGGCAAATTAATCGGGGGCAATTTTACCCTTGAATTTCTATTATTATTATTATTTTGATTCGACAACCGAAGCATCTTTGACAACTTCAGAGTCGTCCTTTGCATATTCTTTAAGAATTGCCTTCATATTACTAATTATTTCGAAATACGTTGTTTCGAACTCCTCTTTTCCATTATCATCGCAATTCGGTTCTAACTCTTCAATTTTCGATTGCAATTCGTTAAATTGATCCCATAAGGGTTCAGTTTTGTCTAACCTGAGCTCCAAGTCATTTGGAGCGAATTTTCTTATTCGCGTTAATTTACCTTTCACACATCCCCGTTTAACCTTCAGTTGGTGCACGTTATCATTAACTTCGGCCATTATTAGTAACAATAAAAAGGGTGATATGACGAAATGTTGGGACTATAATACAAAGGAAATGATTTTTGAAAATAAACTTACTGAAATTCTGAGGTAGAACGTATTAATCTTCCCCCGGTACTTGTGATAACTCGGACGGCTCCAATTTAACGTATACTTAATTATTTTTCTAGTTGAAATTTAATTTTCTTAATTTGGTTAAGTTTCGGTACTACTTCAACTATCCTAACCATAGGATCAATTATATAATTCTAAATCCGGTTCGCATGGACCAATTTGTTGAAGTACGAGGTACCTTCCTTCTTAAATGTGGACTGTATATTATTTATAGGTTTTTCTCTTAATTACCTTATTAAATATGGAATTCTTTACTGTCAAATTAATTGTTATATTCAGAATTTTAATACAACACAATACTTTTTGTTTTTACATTTCAAAAGCAACTAGATAAAAATTTTCAATTCAATTTTCAAATTTTCAAAATGTTTCAAAAAACATTCAATATGTTGAATCTGAATTGTGCGTCGCCGTTGTTCAAAAACGTGAATTACTTAAAAACGAGATTAAATGAGGTTACAATCTTTACAGAATATGATTAAGAAATGTCTAACGTATTTTTTGCATATTTTTTCAAAGCGGATTCTTGTGGTCAATTCTTTGTAAGTCTACACAAAGTTGGAGAATTGCCTGAGATTTTCTATTGAGCAGCTCCCGGAATGAAGCGATGTATTTAATTATTGCAGCATTGTATTGTCTTAGAATTTGTTTTATTCGAAAGTGCATAATACGTTAAGACATCTTTTCTATAAATACCAATTGGAACTCTAAGCTGAAATCAGCAAAATAACTCATTAAAAATAGTTTTTGAACCCCCAAAACCCCCCCTCAGATACGGACCTGGTTGGGCCTTAAAATTAGGTACTGCGTATTGCATTTGCTTCAATATGGCCGAATATGAAAATATTTTAATGAATTTGATCCTACTTGAAGAAACAGATCGAAGAAATGCGATTGTTATGTCTCAACGAAGAAAATTATGCTTATGGGCATCCCTTGTTCAAAACAAGATCCCAGAAAGGTTTTCACAAAATATTATTTGATTGACACCTACTAAAAGATGACAATAAATTTAGGAAATTTTTTAGATTAAATATTTATCAATTTAATTACGTGTGCTGAATTTAATCAAAGACGATATAAAAACTGATTCTTGCAATTATGTACGTTTTCCTATAACTCCAGATCTCCAGATGAGCAATTGGCAATAACATTAAGGTATGTTTTAACCCGTCTTTGGTAGACATGTGAGCGCGCCGCCCAGAGTGTAACAATCACGTTGCGAAATATACACTGGCTCACAAAATTATTGGCACAGTCCTATATTATTAGCAATGTAATTTGTATCTTTTCAAGACTTCTTTTAACGCATCAAAATTGTTTTTACAGCAATATTTATTAGATATCTTTTATTGAAAATTTAATTTTTTTCATTTTTGTCTATATACATTTTTCCATTTTATTGCACCATTACCGAGTTATAGTGACTTCAAAACAACTCGGTGAAATTCAAAAAATATTGTCGTCTGTATCTCAGAAATGGTACAACGAAATAGAAAAATCAATAGTTACGCCAATGTCTTACGCCAAAAATCTTTTTTGTATTTTACCAAGTAATGTTTAATTGGATGTCAGTCAGAAACAGTGCGACAAAATAGAAAAATTTATATAAACAAATTGAAGCAAAGAAATTTGCAACAAATAATGTCAAAGAAATTTGCAACAAATAATGTCTAAAAAATTTTGCTCTAAAAGCGATATTTATATGACGGAAAAGGTCTTTGAAACGTCATATTTACAATGTTAACATAGGAGTGTCCAGATATACATAATGTATTTGTTAACTAAATTAAGAATTTGATTAGTTATTGGATTAATTTGTCGGAGGGATTCGTTATCAGATAGATATCTCAAAGTGAAGACATCGGGCATAAACGAATGTGTTTGTAGGAACCCCAATTAGCGTGAAAATTTCGCTCAGAAAAAATACTTACGGTCGTAAGTGTTTCACTTTATTCAGAAATGATAACATATCAGCTAGAGGCCATTTATTTACGCTTCCACTAATTTTTCATCGTCCAATGTGGTAAAAATTACTTTTGCATCCATTATATCAGTAGTTTTGCGACTACACTGCTTTATAAATTGCAGTATAAAATTTAAACTCCCCCCCCCCAAGTTTTATACTGTTGTAAGGTGTCTGTTTTAAATTTTGAATTTAGCGCCAAAATCTCATCATCGATGACACGGAATGTTGTAATATTACCTACCGCATGCCATCTAGTAACAAGTTCTTTCTTTCGATGTAAATACAATTTGATAAACACTACTGAAACAAACAGCTAATCGCTCCGAAAAGGGAAACGATCATAACTCATAACAAAATAAAAACACATATATTTGGGTTATTATAAAAATTCTCATTTTTAGGAATTTTGTATGTTTACTAAAATTTAATAGATTGATTTAAATATTATCAAAGTATTTCAATTATAAGCAATAAATCATCAACACGATTAAACGGTGCAGACAGTCTTTTAAGGCGAACGTGAGCCACTGCGCCCTGTTTCCGGCGGGATTTGGGGACTTAAATCCAGAATTCGGACAGCTACCAGGATGTTCTAACAATGTTGATTAAAGTGAGTTCTACACATGTAATTTCAAGAGTGGTGGCAGTTTAAAAAATAAATATTCTATTTTAATTACAAGAACTAATTTTGTCAGCATTGGGTTTCTAAGCCGTGAAGCATCTCAAAACTTCACTTGGGACATCGTTCAAGGAACAACATATTAATAATTACTTAAAAAGCAAACACGGGGTTGTGAATTAATTTAGAAAACCCAACGATAGGGGGTGTTTTGCTACAATAAGCATAGATTATTATTGAACAAGGTGGAACTCGCTTTTGCGACAGTTCTTAGGCTTCTATACATCTACTTTTTCGGTAGGTTAAATTATTTGGGCTTTATTTTATTCCAATTTTTAATGCCTTAATCTTTTAATTAGGTAGATTTTTTTACTATATAAGGAAAACGCTTGGTTTTGAATTATGCGGACAGACGGACAGACGGACAGACGGACAGACGGACACGGAGCTAGATCATAAGGCTTCTTCCTATACGTTGTATAGAAGCCTAAAACATAGATAAGTAACTAAAAAATGAAATCAGTATATGCAACCAAACAAACACCAATATTTAAAATACTTATTTTCTTACGGATATAAAATATCATTAGTCTGTCATGAATGATAATGACGTAATGACGTCTGGTCACACAATAGTAGGTAAACAATATGCAACAAAAGGCGCCGCAAAGGCAGACTGAAAAAGTGATGAATTGATGAAAAAGTGATATTATCAAAACTTATAAATAGATTTTTGGCGACTTTAATAATTATTAAAGTAAACTGAAATTAATCTTTTATATAGAAATTTATAAAATAATTAAAAAATTTATATAAAATCAATGTTACTAAATCCATAATTTGTATTAATTAATTTTTTAACAGGAATTTTAAATTGTGGTATTAATATTTGAATACATACAATATTGTACTCTTGCGGCCGATGCGACTCTACTGCTCTCGGAGCAGTAGAGCCGCAAGATTCGCATGGGTTGCAAGCAACGATCGCACCTGAGGAAACAATCCCATAAGAATACATCATGGAAAGCAGTAATTAAAATTGACCTTGCGACTCCGGTCGCAATCGCAGCCGCAGCTTAGGAAACACTTGGGCCGCAGTCGCAAGCTCGAGTCGCAAGCTTTAATCGCATGCGACGATCGTTTCTAAGGAAACACTCCCATAAGAAAGCCTGGAGAGCAGTCATTGCGACTGTAGTCGTACGGCTCTAGCCGCAGCTTTTCTGCAGAATAATCTGCGTTACCAATATTTAAATGAAATAAACATAGGCAACAAGGTTGCATATGGTTGTGATTATGATGGTTATGGGTTATGACATCATAACAGTGCAGATTTAAAACTTAAAGCCGCTTTACATCTATATGTTTTTACACAGGACTTCTCATATGCGAAAACATACGATTTCTCTCGAGGTTGCTAAAAACATACAAAACTGTATGTTTTTCAAGATTTGCGTTCAAATCGTTATGAGTGATAAAGAAGAGTTTACATAAGAGTTTGTTTTGGTTTTGAGTGAACTTAACCCTGCTTTTTAATAAAAACATTCGTAATAATTTAAGTTTAGTTTGCTACTTTAGTTCATTAATGGTTTAGTTTGTTTTGATTTTGAACGAAGTTAACTCGACTTTTTAATAAAAAGATTCGTTTTAGTTTATACCTAACCTTTCTTTTTACAACGTTGACACTAGATTCGTGTATGTTCGTCATCTTTCGTTCGTATGTTCTATGTTTTCTCATACAGGAATAGACTCCGTTCTATTCCGAAAGAGTACCTAATTTTGCTATGTTTTACGTATGTTTTTTGGTATGAGTGATCAGCTATGAGAAAACGTACAGTGTAAACACCGAAATATTTCTCATATGAGAAGTCCTGTGTGAAAACATATATGTAGATGTAAAGCGGCTTTTATAGCTATTTACGCAAGCTAGGGAAAGTGAATCATTTCGTGTTCGTAAGCAATATATCAGAACAAGCGATAGCGAATTCTGATAGCTTACGAACACGAAATGTCACTTTCCCAGCGAGTCACTGTATCTAGCTTTACGTCCAAGACAGGTCCTTTCCAAAATAAAAACATAAACTGATAACAAAAATTCCACTTTTAAAATAAACATTAACTTTTTTAGAACGGGTTGGATATAATATAAGTCCCAGCATCTTATCTTATCTTATCAACATCCGCCATAGCTAGATAGTAGGTCACGATTCGTATAAATTACTTTATTGTATATTGTGAGAAAGCGGTGCGCAGTGCTTTCCCTTTTTATGCAATTTCACGTTTCCTTTATATCCACTACCATATACCTTTATAAGCATGTTTATTTTAAACAGTCCGGTAACGTATCACATTCCAGGCTATAAAAATGCATAGAATGGAATTCTTTCGGTAGTCTTGGACGTAATAGCTATTAACGTATAAGCGATGGAAAGTAAGCCATATCAGATTGAGCAATATATCAGAACGAGCGATAGCGAGTTATGATAGCTAAATCTGATATGGCTTACTTTTTACGCAAATGACGTTATACATTTTTCATCCAACACGGGTCCTTTCCAAAATAAAACTATAAAATAATAAGTAACAAAAATACCACTTTTAAAATAAACAATAACTTATTAAGTATACTTATTAAAGCATGTGACATCATTACATAAAGATAAAGCAAGATAAAGTCAGCAGAATTGTAATCTAATCAGCTAAATACGTCACCAGACTGCCGAAGCTAGGCGTATGCAATAAAAGTAACATCGAAGCGAAAGGTAAATTTACATAAGCAAATAATAGCAACACGGCGAAAATACACATATACGTTGATATGACTAGTCATATCGTGGTTACTTAATACCACACAGCAAATTGCACATTTTCGCTATCTAGAATTTACTATAGCTATACTTTCGGAAGCGTTGGATGAAAAATAATTTTTTTCTTATACAAAACGCACTCGCAAAAATCTGAAAAAAAGAAGACTCCGTTTGATCTCTAGTTCCAGATAAAACAATTTTTTTAAATTAGGAACATATGATCTCTCAAATTTAAGTTAAAAACAAACCGAACGCAAGCATTAAAAGTAACTCTCAAACTCTATTGATGAAAATGAAAGATAAAACACTACCTCGCAATAAGAAAAATGCGGAACAGTCATCGTTAGAACTAACCGTTTGTGCAGTTCCAACGATAGGAATATCAAATAAGGCTACATTAAATTTAAACTACCAAACGTTTTCCAAGTAATCGAGTTTACCTGATCTCTCCATGTCAAATTTTCATTCATAAGTAGTCCCAAATTTTTTACTTTCTTTAAATTTGGCAGGTATATTTCAACGAATCACAAGTAAAGTCGATGATAAAAAATAATTACCTGCGACTTCGATGCATTTAAAAATAAAGAGTTACCTTCGTACCACTTATAGATATCTTAAAAATATTATTATTAATGTCTGATATAATATCGATGAACTTTGGAACTTTTTTTTTACAACTTTTTATACGACTTGGTTAACTTGCTGGCATCCAAAGGCCGAAAAGGAAGTTGGATAATAAATTTATACAACGTTCCGAGACAACTAATTTTGGCGCCCAACGCCAAAAATGTTTTATGTTATGTTTTAATACCACGCCAATTTATAGGTAAACTTTATAATTTAAAAAATTTATGGTGTTTTTATTTACTCTTTATTAAAAAATCTTTAAGTGGCTTTTACTTCTCGATAATGCTTTTTTACATAGCTGGCAACTTTTTGTGGTATTCTTTTACATCCGCTCTTTGCAAAGTTACGATTCGAATTTCACTCCATCAAGTTTAAAAAGTAACTAAAAATAAAATATTATTACACATCGGACATAAGTTTGATCAACGCAGTAAAAACTGTAAGTTGTGCACAAATTAATTTAATAGACACCAGAATAGAATACACCCTATATTTCAGAATGTATCGCAACTATAAGATATTTCAAAATCAGTAAATCAATTTCTGACATACATATTGATTGGTCGATGTTGTTTTAAAAATGTTGTTTTCTAATTGGTTAAATTTGCAATATAGATGAATATCAGTCAGAACGGCAAAATAGTTCTAACCTGGAATTTTTAAGTTTTACTATAAATTTACGATCCAGTGATAGAACGGTTGCAAAATTAACTGATGTTGAAAGTAAAATCATTGCTAGTCCCAGTAAATTACTTTCAAAACCAGAACATTGCTTTCAACATGAATTCTAATAAAGTAATTAATTACATATTTTTAAAGCAAATGAATATTAAAGGTGCACTCTTTTGAACAGCCACAGATATACTTACTAAACATCTTCTTTTGTGGGATTTAGAACATTGCGTTTCTTAAACTCTTACAAAATACAATGTTCCATATGGAATGTTTGTAATGGCATAAAGGGCACAAAATGATCGATTATGCTGTCTCTTATTGTATTGGAATGGTGGAAACCGCCTAAAATAAAAGTTTAACTTTATAGTAATTAAATTTTTCACATGATGTTCCCAAATACATACCATCTTCATTAAGAGCTTGGCTTGCAATTTTATTTTTATAATCTTTCATCCTTGTGCTTTCCCTTTTAACTCCCATTTTACATAAATCGTGGGTGATTGTATTTATCAAATATTCAGCAGTATTTGAGATGAAAATATTTTGCTCGCTTTGTCGAAAATTAGGGGTTTAGGGGTTTAATGGAATTTAAAACCCCTGGTGGCATTTTTTCTACTTCATCAAAAATAAATAATTGTTTAGGGCACAGGGTCAGGTTTCCTAGGATCCAATTGTAAATAGGATTTTGCTGAAAAATATAAATTAAATCATAAGATAAAAATAAGATAAAACTTTAAAATATAACAAGTTAAATAAACTTCAATAATTGGAAATTCAATTTGAGCTTTCAGCGATGGTAATCGCCTTCGTCACTAATAAACATTCTGACGAAGGCGATTACCATCGCTGAAAGCTCAAATTGAATTTCCAATTATTGAAGTTTATTTAACTTGTTATATTTTAAAGTTTTATCTTATTATTATTCTCACAAGTTAATAATTTATATTTATATAAATTAAATCGTGAAAAAAAATTTTAAGTGGTAATAAGTACCTTGTGCTGCAGGAAAGCACCCTCCAATCCGAAGTCTCTTCTGCCGACAAAGTAATGTACAAAATTACTTTCCAGACCATTCTTGTATAGGCTTTCTGCTACAAAATTAGCCACGTAATTTATTCCACTACCGCGGGTAATCCATGAAATGAAAAAATTAGAGCCTTTTTAACTTTAGTTTCTTGGGCAAAATGACTTTCAGTGCATTAACAACGGCGTCTATTGCTATATGCTGGCCAAACACGTTTTCATTAAGCAACATCTGCAACTCTAAAAAGAAAATCGTTAGATTTGTACTTTTTTATCTAAACTTTTGTTTTTACTTACTATCCACATAGCCAGAAATTTCGTAATCGATACAGCGTTCTTTAAAATGGCAGACCGTATTTTCGTACACGAATGACCGTGCATCTGCCAAGGTTAGCTTTGCGGAAACGTGCGGTATGCTATAAACACCCAAAGAAAGGATAAATAATATCTTGAAATTTATCATTTTTGCTTTCATTTTCATTTTCACTATTATATAAATTTGATTTACCAATATTTCTTTTTGCTATTCTATATTTTTTGAATTTAAAATTAAATTTTTTTGTATATAGTATGATATGCAACTGTATATCAGCTTAAATACCGAATACCAATTAAAATTTGGTAAAATTTTTAGTTTATAAGCTTTGTACTTCTACCACTATTTGAATATTTTTCGGACTCCCTGAAAAATTCTTCTTTTTCTACTTTATTTCCTACAATACCTAAATGAATATTTTTAAATAAAATTAATTACAAATTAAGCTAAAATTAAATAAAAAATATTTTAGTTGTGGGAAAGTAGTGATACAAAGGCGACCGGTGGAACTAACATGTCGAATTCAACAAGAATGGAGGAGTTTCCTAAATTTTTTTTATTTTTTTATTCGAAACTAGAGATCAAACGGAGTCTTAGGTTTTTTCTCAGATTTTTTTTGAGTGCGTTTATTATAGAAAAGAAAACAAGGTGGAACTCGCTTTTGCGACAGTTCTTAGGCTTCTATACATCTACTTTTTCGGTAGGTTAAATTATTTGGGCTTTATTTTATTCCAATTTTTAATGCCTTAATCTTTTAATTAGGTAGATTTTTTTACTATATAAGGAAAACGCTAACATTTTAATATTTTTTTTTTATTTCGACCTTTATAGGTAAATATTTGCAATTTACAAACCACAAATAAAACACAATTCATAATGAAATATTAAAATACCCGAAACACGTACCGAATACCGTATTAGAAACACGTAAAATACCTACTCTAAAAATACAAAATAAGAATATCGGATTAAAAAATATATATGTAAATAATCTGAATAATTAATACCAATCTAAAAATATTCTATATGAAGTAAAATTGTTTTAAGAACGTGCGTTCTGATTGGTTTTGAATTATGCGGACAGACGGACAGACGGACAGACGGACACGGAGCTAGATCATAAGGCTTCTTCCTATACGTTGTATAGAAGCCTAAAAGAAAAAAAATATTAAAATTTGTTTGACGTCACAGCCCTAACCTGAGCGGGAACGCATAAACCAATGAGATTTTAGACGAAGCAACCTTGTTATATTTAAGAAATGGAAATTGGATATGTGAAAGGTGACTCAGATAATTTACCAAATATCGATTACGATACACAACTTTAATGTAGAAAATACGAATGAAAAAACCAAAAGGTATGTCGACAATTTGTTGATTTAAATAAACTATAAACTCATTCAATCTACTTACTAATTAATAATTACGATATTTTATTACAATTTTATAAATTTTAGATCAGCGAGAGATTGTTATGGTTATAACGCAGTCAGTTGGGTTCAATTAAAACGTGAAAATGCGATTTGCACTGTTAGATGTAAAATAACTCCCGAACATCAAATTCGTAAGAGTGCTTACAATGTTGTTGTGGTTGTCGACCAAGAGCAAGAAAAAATTAATAGTAGCAATTGTAATAGCTGTTTTGCTTCTACTGGTAAGATTACATTATCTAAAATTAAACAGTATTATCTATATTAATTTTCTCTTTTTCAGGAGGTTGCAAACATGGTGTAGCATTTTTGTATGAGCTAGTGAATTTTAAGGAAGATGCATTAAATTTGCAGGGAAATCGCAGTAGAGTTATTTATAACTTTTACAAATCACACGTGTTGGAAAATTTTTCTATGTATCGGTTAATTTTAGAATATCAAACAGCTTATCCTAATTTGATAAATCTTTGGTGACATTTTTTAAAACTCAAATGGGTTCAAATATGAATTTGGTCGAAAACAAAATTCGAGTGAGTGGTTGAGATGCGATTTGGACGAATTACGGCTTCAAGGGTTTACCAAGCTTCTAGATGTAAAACTACTGATGGAAGTTTAGTTGAGACAATAATGGGTGCCTCGAAACCTTTAAATACTGACGATCCAAATTCTCCCATAGCTAGAGGAATTAGATTGGAAGCAGAAGTTTTGCAAGAAGTGGTAAAACTTCGAAAATTAAAAATTCGAAAAACAGGATTACTTTTAAATGACGAGTATCCTTTCTTTGGGGCATCTCTGGACGGCATGACCGATAACCTCTGTATCGAGGTTAAATGTCCAAGCAAGGAAAAATCAATACAAAATTATATCACAAATGGGATACCGGAAAATAAATATTTATTTCAATTGCAAATGCAGAAACTGTTTGCGAAAAAGGTCTGTTTTGTTTAATTTTTTTTTGTTTTTTAAATTGACAGAAAGGTAGACATTGTTGATGTTGAATATTGTGATGCCAATATGACAGAGGTGTTAACGTTGGCTGCTACATTTTGGAAAGAACATATTTTTGATAGATTAATAAAAATGTAATCAATGTATATTTATTATGAGTGTAACAAACAAATTTTGCATGTTATTTATTTTATTTTAACAATCTAATTATTATAATATAAGATTTTGCATATTAATTATTCCACATACAATAAAATTTATATCATTTACAAGATATAGAATTGTGAATTTACTCTTGAATGAATATTTACCATTTGAAAGTCACGTACTTTTCTTATCACCCTTTCCACGTGTATTCTGAGGGCCGCTATTTGCTTTGCTTCTTTAACTTGTTCTGTTGTTCAACTGTTTCGGTTGACGGTATAGTAGATACTAAACTTTTACCTTGAGACGAAAGTATACTCTCATCTTAAATCATAATAGAAAAGTCTTGAGACTCCTCATCTTCTTCGACCATCAATTTAACCTCTTTAAACGGTTGCTCAGGTTCTTCTCTCGATGTTTTCACCAAGAACCGGATAAGTATGTGTTCTAAAAATTGTTGGATTTAAATTTTTATGTGGTACAATATTACTTTTTAATATTAACCTAGTATTTTCACGCATTAAACTCAATTGCAACCAGTTTTCTAAATCTTCTCGAAAAATCAAAATGATCTTCGCAGCAATAATAACTTTTGCCTTTAGGCACGTTTTCCGATCTAATAGCTTCAAACCACATTTTTCTTCGCAATACGTTTGTTGGAACAAAAAATAAAACTTTGTCTGGATTTGTACGACTATTGTTGTGAGTTGTGACAAGATGGCACAAAACAGCGTTTAACGGTGTTTGCATTATCCATATCGAACATGAAATATTTCTAAATAGGTGCACGTAAATATACTACTTCGTTGGTTTCAGCTTTTTAACGACTTAAAATATACCAATTTATTGGATTTAAAGCCCTTATCTGTTTTTTCAGATATGAGGTGAAAAAATAAACTTATAAAGTTCACACTTAAAACATATGTTAACTGTCAGTAATAATCCAATTAAGAACTGACAACATCGGACAGCCATGTTTAATTCTGATTGGTAGCTATGGCGGACAGATTAAATATTTTTTTTAAATTAAAAATTCTTTTTTAAATTCTACCCTGACTGTTAAGACCAACTAATTATATCATCGTGCAGCATTTTTATTGCTTTCATGTTTATATGTTATTTTAAAAAAATATTTCTTAGGAAACTCCCCCATTGACCAAGCGGTAAAACTTGCAATCGCGCACGGTGGAACATATTGTCGTGGAACGTTAGATTTTTTAAATCCAACTTCCATTTTGGCCTTAGCTAACTTATCAAGTCGGAAGCAAGACTTTTTAGGAGTGGCTATCGGGTAGTTCTCGAGGAATAAGGCAACTCAAATGCTTAAAGAAATTAATAAATGGTTTTATTCAAACCCGTGATTCAAACACACCTTTTATGACAAATTTCATACTAAAAATTTTTACTTGGAGTTCGGTGTGGTATCTCGGAAATCAAAATTGTATTTACGATTTCAAATTTTATGGACTAAATTTTGATTTCCGTAGATACACTTATGTGTGGTAGCAGTGGCGTATTTAGAAAATGCCTATGGGGGGGGGCAAACGAGGGAATTTTTTGGAATCTCGTTAATCCAGTCATGCGCGTCAGCGCTAATGAGATAATCCTATTGTAGTTGGAGAAGGGTACCTAAATAACGATACCTAAATAACGGTACCTAAATAAATTAAATTTACGAAAATATTAAGAACACGTGGTAAACATTATTTTCTTCAGAAGGGGCTTCAGGGTTAAAATCCGAGTCATCCTTGGGGGGGGCAATTGCCCCCTTGCCCCCCCCCTAAATACGCCAGTGTGTGGTAGTGTAAGTATTAGGTGTTAAGAAAAATTTGTGATTAAAAATTGTATTTGATTTGTTATCACTAGAGTACGGACTTTTAAGCATAAAAAATCTTGAAAATAGCGCTTAAAATAGCACAAAAAATTGCCATTATATGCATAAAAATATGCATTAAACTTTAACATAATAATTAATAAGCACTTAAAAAAAGTAAAAAAAAAGTTTGAAATTTTATATTAAAAAAAAATTTTTTTTTGATTCGAGGTAAAAACTTTTTTAATAACATTTTTTTGAAAAGTAATACAATAAAAAAAGGCGTTCTACCTCGACACTATGGTAATTGGGGCGTTCTTAAATTTCACACTAAGGTTTTGTGGTAGTTCAAGCTTCATTTCTTCACTAAAATTTCCATTGAAAATACCTAAGTTTTCATTATACCTCCTATTATATCGTAGATCATTAAATATCAATATCATTAAGTTTTGAAGCTACTATTTGCCGTCTTTTTATTTGTTTATAAACCCAAAACGTTTTGCCTACTAAACATTAAATTTTCAGTAAGCAAAATAGAAATATTTGTAATTGTTAATTTATATATCTACTGCAATTTTTTTAAATTTATCGAAAATGTGCTAAAATAAGCACCAAAAAAGCTTAAAACTAAATTTAAGCATAAAAGTATCAAAATAAGCATATAAGCATCAAAAAAATAGAGCCAAATGACTTATTTTTATCAGATTCATGGACATTATATCAATTACACTTCTGCTATCAATATTTCTGTATAGCAAAATTTCTAGAAATCCGTACTCTAGTTATCACAAACCTTATCCTATTCACTTCCTGACATTGCCGCTATCACACACAGGGTCGTCCTCGCACGGTTTTGTCGTAGCTGTAGTCCTGCAAAGCACCTTCTGCATTCACCCACACGTATACGGCTCCCAAAATCCTCCAATATTCGGTGATAAGTAGTGTTTCGATTTCACTATAATTCCTATTTTCCGTTATCCCAGCTTGACTATAAAGCTATAATGCTTTCCAGCATCAAAATTATCTATTCCACAAAATACCACAGGATTCACCTTCTTCTAAAGTGAAAAAAAATCCAAAAAATCGCAAATTAATTTGCACGTAGCAAATTTTCCACTCACTTATCTCGACCAACTCGTCGAGTTTTGTCCAACTTTTTAAAAACAAAATTTCACTCCGATAAGTTTTACAGTACCGGCATTAACAAATTTTCAATGCTAATTTTATTTTGTGTTTTTAGTTTTTGTGTTTTGACAGTTTATAAAAGTACCTATCGGTGGCACACTTTTAAGGCCGCGTTCGCTTTGGCACTTTTTTCGCTTCGAAGCGCCGACAAACACTTTTTACCCGTTCGCTTTGGCACTTTTGCGCGCTTTCATACGCGTTGGCCCCACCCATTTTGAAAGCTTCAAACGCTTTTTTTCGCTTTTTCATTTTAGGTGGGTTGGAAAAAGCGTGGCGCTGTAGTGGCAAAATTGCAAATTAATTTAAATTTTAATTTAATTTCAATTTTTTATGTCTAATTATGTCAATATTTTATGTCTAAGAGTCTCAAGAGCTACGTCATGGTCAGTTTCCTCTTCACTAGAAGAAAAAACTTCGTTCACAATTTCTTTCACTGCCGCAACAAAACGAATCACATTTTCTTCGGGGATCATTGCTAATTTAAAAAATTTAATTTAATTTTAACTATTTAAAGTATTTTTAATTTAAATATTTCACTCCCTGTAATAATTGCAATAATTTTACAAGTTATTTGATTTCAAGAGTTATTGTTACTATAATAAGTTAGGTTAATACCACATGTAAATTTTACATTACCAACATTCAAGCATTCATCGCTTTAAACCCTGTTCGCTTTGGAAAGCGCGTTGCACGCTTTTTTCCAAAACGAATGCAAATTTCGTACGCTTTCAACGTCACGCTTTCAAAGCTTGGAAAGTGCCAAAGCGAATGCGGCCTAATAAATTAGAACCTGACTGCAAATACCAGCCTCGTTATGTAAAATAAAATAATAAAAAAATAACCGCAGAATATCTCGTTTCACGACAATACTATATACATTATGTTCACCACCGGTCGCTTAGTAAAATAAATTATTAAAAACTGATCATCTGTGTCTTGACCCATAAGAGCATAAGATTATATTCGTATACATACCGGTACATGTGTATCGTTTGGTACGTGAATTTTCTGCGTATTTACTTATTGTGTAGAAATACCTTTTCATCAACTTACCTACTTTTATTTTATTACAGGGCGATGGCAGTATGTTTTAGTTAATTTTAATAATTTTTTTCAAAGTACAAAAATGTGGTGTAATAAGGAAAGCAATAGACAGGGATTCGAAAATTTCTGAAAAAGGCGAACGGAGGTAGTGTGAATTTGAAAAAGTAGTTCAAGTGGTATTTTCCCGAAGATTTTACTGGATTTCAATAGCCGTTGTGTGACCTGGTCGCTTCTAGTTTTTAGAAGATCGTTTTTACGTTTGTTTTGCACCTTTACGGGCCCACGGGGAAGTTATCTTGGGAGGATTATTTAATTTTGGTTTATTACGCTTTTCGGAAATTTTGGTTAATCCACATTTAAACTGTTGAATTCAACGAAGACTCGATGGGGGAGTAACTACTTCAATTCTAGCACAAATCAACACCTGCTCTAAGGTCAGACTTTTTTTATTTCAATTTACTTGTTCGTCAAGCCAATTATATTCGTGGCATCGCGTAAAGAAAATCGAATCGTCGAATCCTTCACGTCAACATAATTTTGACTTAGTTATTTTTTTTTAGAAATTTGTGGAAGTGGGAATTAGCTACCGTATGTAGCTAATAAAGATTTGCTGAAGTAACAGTATCGCTATGTTTGGAATGTTGCTGTGATTCGACTTAAACGGTGATATTGTGGAAGCTAGAAGATTAATTATTGTTGGACTATAATACTATAGTACATATTTTAATTTTTTTGCCGTGTTATTAATTGTGTTCGTTCTATTTCGTCTCTTAATTATTAATTTTGTAAATATTCTGATATTCTGGATTTATTAATTTTGTAGATATTCCGATATACTGGAACTATTAATTTTTGTAAATATTTTGATATTCTGGATCAATTTTCGCGACCGAATTCGTGGTATCAGTTGACTGACAGTTTTTCAAATTGATATCGCAAAAGTTACAGAATAAGCCCCCAGGAAACAACTTTTCTATCGACTGCAAAAAACACAATTTATCCCGATAGTCCGTGTTGAGTTAAATAAAATGGATCAATTGCAAAATTTACAAAATCAAAATACACCGCATAAAAAATGATCTCCTAACAAAATATAAATTTAAATAGATAAATTAATAACCATTGTATTCTTTATTTATTTATATTAATATCTCAATTGGAAATCTCAACTTCAAAAATATAAATTCACGAAAGAAAACTCAAGTCATCTCATAGACAAAATATATCACGTCAATAGTGCTTCTTTCTTTAGTTAGCAAAAGGTTATGGAGTGAGCTTTATACGTAATTTTAATGTTAAATATAAAATAGTCAATGTTAGATCGATATTCCAATCTGGTTTAGATAACCATGGCGTCTATGCTAAAATATTTTTCCAGAAAAAAAATACCAAAAGTTTAACATAAGTGAACAAAGAAAATTTTAGTGAGAAAGCTGTCTATTTAATACTTAAACAAGTTACTTTAATAGGTTAATATAGAAATTATGTTAATTAAATCCAATGAAATTTGTAAGTAGTGTTACGAATATTTTCAATGGGTGCACTCGCATCATTGCACCCCTGAAGCCGGCGCCTATGGTTCCTAGCGCATGAGCACGGAAAACCATGACGACAAGTTTGACATTTGAGCTGAAAATATATGATTGTTGTTGTTGTCACAACCTGCACGCCCACAAATTTGAAGTGTTAGTTCATGTAGGTAAATAATTATATTTCTATTAATACATTATAGTATCAAGTAATATTTTTTAGCCATTCGTGAAGATTCCAAAGCAAACTAAGGGCGCATTTTTACTAACCTCAAATGCTTACATACTATAATGTTCAAGTTGTGGAATTTTGTTTACAATTTAAGTTTTTGTGCGGATTAATTATTATTTAATAGTTATAAAATAATTGGTAATTATTTAATAATATTGAATTGATAATTAAGGTTTTGAGTCGAATTATGATATAACAGTATTGAAGTGAATTCGAATGATTTGCACAACTACAGATTAAGTTAATTGGTTGTTTGGAAAGTACGCAAAATTTATTACGAATTGTGACAGAAAGTTTTTTAATTTTCGTATTTTTTGCATTAATTTAGTTAGTTTCGAGTAAACTTTTGCTGGTTTTAATATTTAATTGTTACGATTAGCTTAATCTTGATTGTAATTGAATTTTAATTTTGTAGGGATCATCGATCGGTGACTTGGTGGTTGGTGTAGCTGAAATCAACAAATATATATGGACTAATTCAATGTGTACTCCAAACCATCGTTTTGGGGGTGAGTAGCATGTACATTTTAAAAAATTTTGTGACGTGCAATAAAAAAAAATTTTTGTACTGTGCAACTGTGTACAACTATTGTTCATAGATCAATCAATCAGCAAAATATATCGATTTAAATATTCAATATTGCTTTCACACGATAAGTAGTATTTACAAGGTATGAGTTTATTTAACAACCTAACAATGGAGCATTCTTCCATTAAAAGTATTACAAAAATTGCATCGCAAACTATCTGCAATCTGACCTCAACTTCGGTTTTTAATTTATTTGTTATAACTGGTGGTTATTGAAATGTTTTATCCATTGAAGGTTTATGTACAATAATACGACAAGCAGTGAGTTCTGTAGGAAGCATATAAAACTTGGTAATAATCTTTTTGTAGTGTAGTACAAAAATATGTATAAATTTTTTTGTTTATCGTATTTACTTATTAAATCTAATACTCGGCCAACGGCTTGATGAATAATTTTCTGCATACTTTCATTTATTACATGGAAAAAACTTCACTGTTGTTGTGATGTCGTGGACCGAATGGAATAATTAATACCCACTTTTGTATTTAAGCCTAACAAAATTTGTTCCTTTAGATAAGTTACATCATTTATTGTTTCATCTATGACTAATGGCTTCTTACTACTATTAATTTGATTTCCTATTTCGTTATTTTCTTGTTGGATTTTATAATAATAATCTCCGGCTTTAATAATTTAAAAAAAATAATTTCTTTCACCTAACACCTCATCAATAATGGCTTTTTCCCAAATCCTTTTATTTGGATTTCTATAATCTCTTACATATACCTCTTCTCCTTCTTTAAAATTTACTTCCCTAGTACCTTTAAAATACTGTTTTTGATTTTCATTTACTTGTGACTTGTTATGTCTTAAATTATCAAAACTTGTTCGTATTTCTCTATTGAACATTAATTTAGCTGGTGTTTCATTTGTTGAATTGCTATGAATTGCTGTTCTATAAAAAAATAAATATCTGCTCATTAATGTTGACATTGAAACATTACTATTTTCTTTGTGTGCCAATGCTTTTTTTTATTGCTAATTTAAAAGATTTTACTGCATTTTTAGCCGCTCCAATTGTCGCTGGATGAAATGGTGCTGATGTCATATGCTTAATATAATTATTATTACAAAATTTTGAGAATATTTCTGATGTAAACTCTGGACCGTTGCCTGACACATTTACGTTAGGTAGACCGCAACTTGCAAATGTTTCCCTAAGTTTTTCAATTGTCACTTGACTACTTTATTTATTTTAAAATTATATATTTTAAAGAAAAACAACTCAAATGTTTTAAACATTAACAAAAAAAACCATAACACAAATAGTTAATAACGAAAAAGTTAAATAAATTTACATTTTATCATAAGTAGTTAATATGTTGTCATAAAACGACCAGTAGCTTTCATGTAGTTTAGATTTAATTTACTGTAAGTGATTATATTTTGCTTCGTGATTGGTAGTTTTCCGCTATGTAATTTTGGAAACTCTTCAATTTTCTTTATTGTTATTTTCTTTGGTCTATGAGGTAAAGGAGCAAGGTGTTTGTCGAAATCAATTTTGTACGTAATTTCACCATTTTCGTACTTTAAAGCACGTATATTGGTAACTGTCGGGTCATTGGATTTCTTTCCTGGACGAATAGACTTGTAAACTTAATGAACATTATAATTACGAAAAAAATTGTATTTTGGGCACACTACTTCGTAAGCAAACGTGTAATTCGATGATAATCGTTAGGAATAGAAATGGTTTCATTTTTTAGCTTTTTTTTCTATTGTTGCGTGAATTTCGGGGATCTGTCAGGCAATCAACCCCAAGAGAATCGCCTCGACAGCTGCACTATTGGAAAGAGGACAATTTTCTGAGTATATTAAAAAAAGAAATTTTGCGGATTATCCATTAGTTTTCGAGAAAACGGCATTTAAAAATTAAAATTTTTACATGCATTTTAGATAGGGAATTCATTAACACGAAAGTTCTATTGACGGTGCGTGCGTTCTGATATAGTCTTAGTGTTGGCAGTCAGACGCGATTGTGACATAGTCGGATGTACAGCGGGTGTATTACGCAACATTATGCAATAATTTAAAAAATAAACGCAGAACTCGTTTTTAGGTTAGAATCTCGATTGCCTTGGTTGCGTTCGTCAAAACGGCGAGTAGCGCCCGGAGCGGAGGGGACCGGAGCGGAGTGTAGCGGATTCGCTAAAAACATCCCTCTAGGTGTCTAGGTAGCTCAACCTCGTCAAAGGTGCAACTCGAAAGGGGTGAAACTCGTTAGCAACGCTCGATGTGCACCCGACCGGGTCACAATCGCGTCTGACTGCCAACACTAAGACTATATCAGAACGCACGCACCGTCAATAGAACTCCGGAGCGGATCAATTCCCTATGTAAAATACATGTAAAATTTTGATTTTCAAATGCCGTTTTCTCGAAAACTACTGGATAATCCGTAGCAATGTGCGGTCTCAAAATGCTCAGAAAATTGTCCTCTTTCTAATAGAAAAAAAAAAAAAAAAATCAAAGTGAAACGCTTGGGGTTGATTAACTGACAGTAACCGAATTTCGTTTGGTAATTAATAAAATGACTTTTTTTAAAAGTATTTTAAAACCAAAACACGGAGTTAAATAATAAGAACTTCAAGATCGAGCCTTTAATTATAATAACTGAAGTAAATATGTTCTACAGTGGTTTATATAAAAAATAAATGCTTATTTACTAGATTGATAACATAAATGCAACTTTGCTTTCTTAAGTTCATTGCTGTGCATTATTATCACATATAACTTCACCCATTTTAAGAGATGAATTATCCTTAAAAAAGTTAATGAATCTATCAGATGGCAATTTTGCTTTTAAATAATAATTTGATTATATAATATAATATCGTATAAAAAGATTACAAGAATAATAATATAAAGATAAAAATTATTTGATTACAATATAAAGGTTACAATATTTTTCTCAGGTTATAAGATCATGTTTTCTTCCTTTGGAGTAGTTGGTGGTCGTTTGCGTTTTAGGCTTCTATACAACGTATAGGAAGAAGCCTTATGATCTAGCTCCGTGTCCGTCTGTCCGTCTGTCCGTCTGTCCGCATAATTCAAAACCAATCAGAACGCACGTTCTTAAAACAATTTTACTTCATATAGAATATTTTTAGATTGGTATTAATTATTCAGATTATTTACATATATATTTTTTAATCCGATATTCTTATTTTGTATTTTTAGAGTAGGTATTTTACGTGTTTCTAATACGGTATTCGGTACGTGTTTCGGGTATTTTAATATTTCATTATGAATTGTGTTTTATTTGTGGTTTGTAAATTGCAAATATTTACCTATAAAGGTCGAAATAAAAAAAAAATATTAAAATGTTAGCGTTTTCCTTATATAGTAAAAAAATCTACCTAATTAAAAGATTAAGGCATTAAAAATTGGAATAAAATAAAGCCCAAATAATTTAACCTACCGAAAAAGTAGATGTATAGAAGCCTAAGAACTGTCGCAAAAGCGAGTTCCACCTTGTTAATATAATGAAAAAGAAAAAAACCTGCAATGCAAAACATTACAATGATTAAAATATAATAAGCAATTATTGTCCAAATATTGGGTTTTTGAAAAATGTCATTATGTTCCGAGAGTTGGTTTAAGTTTTTGGATTGAGTTTTCAATACATTTTGGATGTTGTTAAACTCATTTAAATCGATTAAATTTAACTTTAAATTTTTTTACATCACTTTTGTTTAAATTACTATTCATTATTATTTCGGGAATTTTGATGACTTCGAAGTTGATGGTTGAATTTTGGTGGGTTTCAAATTTGTGATTTTGAATTTGCACTTTACAATCACTGGTTAATTCTAACACGTAAGTTCCTTTTAGAGGAATTTTTGTTGTTGTGGTTTTACACTTTTGGACTGCAACGGTGTGTTCTGGGATTATCAATATCCATTTGTTTTCTTCCACACTTTGAATTTTAATGGTGCCTGGATTAATAATAACTTATTGACAATTATTAATTTTGTTTGAATATGTTAAAAGTTGAATTTCACATGGCGATTCCTTGATAATTGTAATTGGAGTATCTTCTTCGCAAATAAATTGTTTGAGTTGAAATTCTTTGCATTTTTGGTTAGAGAACATGTAATTTTGCTCGTTTAGGATCAAGTATTTTGATTGAGGAAAGATTAATTTGAATTCATTGTTTTTTGTAGGAGTGTGTAACATGACAAAATGCATTTTGTCATTTACATTTCTTTTACAAGCTTCCCGACTGAAACGCCACTGTGTTTTTACCTCCAATCAATTTAAAAAAAAAAATTGGAGGTATGGTAATCGAAAAAAAATTTCAACTTTTTTACCTCCAATCAATTTTAAAAAAAAATTGGAGGTATGGTAATCGAAAAAAAATTTCAACTTTTTTTTTTTGCATTTTTGAGATCACCGTGTTCAGAAACGTAAAGATCTGCAAAAAGTAAAATAAAAATTTCTGTGTCGGTCTGTCTGTCGGTCTGTCTGTCGGTCTGTCTGTCTGTCTGTCGTCAAATTTTGTCGATCGATTTGCTTCCGAGCCATCCAACCAATTACGACCAAATTTGGTATGGTGGTAGGGTTCACGGTGGAAAGGTGAAAATAAGGTTTTCGTCGCGATCTATCAATCAGGAGTGCCACCACAAGAAAATAATACGGGATTTTTAAAAAATATTTTGTCTTGCGATATGTTATTTTAAAGGCCTTAAAAGGCTTTATCCAGAATAGGTAAAATTAATCTTCTATCTGTCGTCTGTCAAAAATCACAAGTTGTCAAAGTTGAAACTTTAAGAGTGAATAACTCAAGAAATGCTGAAGGGATCTTACCCAAATTTGGTACGTAGGTACATTGATCCTAATGGATATGAGAGCATATGTAATCCTTCGATAGAAATCAGTAATGCAACATGAAAAAAATAAAATTAACTTTTTTGGCAAAAACATGAAAAAAGTTTTTGTCGATCGATTTTCTCCGGCATTTCTACGTCGATTGCAATCAAACTTATTGGACGTATGCCTCGTGGGCTGGAATGGTGAAAATAAGGTTTTGCCAGAGAAATCTTCACCAGGGCCACCACAATAAAATAAATTTAAAAAAATGAAAATGTCGTCGTATCTCCGGAAATGTTTAACCGATTCAGCTAAAATTTGGTGTGTCGATGGAGCTTTGAAAGTATAAGTATTGGTGAGAAAACAAACCGAGCCAATTGTAACAGGGCGGGGCAGGTCAGAAAAATTATAGAAAATATTAACTGAAATCTTAATTTATATATTTTTTGTGAGAATTTGTCAGATGGGTGGCAAAAATAAAACAATATATTCAAAATTTTAATAAACGTCATAATTTTGTGACATATGTGTCAAAATTAGGTTAATGTTGATTTGTATACCGAGTGCAGCATAAGAGTTGAGTTGAGGGCTTTTAACAATTTATTTTAGAATACAAAAATAGGTGGTTTGGTGGGAAATATTTTATAATATCGTCGTACGGACTGACGGAACGTTACTTTATAAGTAAAAGGTTCTGCCACTAGGTAGCGACCAAGTTTAGGCTGTTTGTTAAATTTTTTCGCAAATGTTTTCAGAATCAGTAAATCGGCAGTCAGTAATTTACAAAAATGTATTTTCGAAAAATCCGCTAGATGACCGAAAAAATTTGTTGTGCCAATCTTGGAGAAATTTTATTTGTGACTTCTTACGGTATTATGTGACGTATATAAAAATTTTGGAAAAAATTCAGTGGCGTACAAAAATAAAAAATTTTTTTCATTTAGATTTTGTTAAAAAAACTTTTATAGATAGATTTAGGGTAGGGGTGATACATATAGATATCTTTGCCAGGGCTACCGATATCTTTGTTAAGGCTACCACAATAGAAAACAAAAATGAACATTATGTCATCGTATCTCCGGACAAAATTTGGTGTGCTGGTGATTGGAGGTATTGCGGCAGAGAGTGACGATATTTTTTTTGCATTTTCGAGATCACCGTGTTCAGAAACGTAAAGATCTGCAAAAAGTAAAATAAAAATTTCTGTGTCGGCCTGTCTGTCTGTTGGTCTGTCTGTCGGTCGTCAAATTTTGTCGATCGATTTGCTTCCGAACCATCCAACCAATTACGACCAAATTTGGTATGGTGGTAGGGTTCACGGTGGAAAGGTGAAAATAAGGTTTTCGTCGCGATCTATCAATCAGGAGTGCCACCACAAGAAAATAATACGGGATTTTTAAAAAATATTTTGTCTTGCGATATGTTATTTTAAAGGCCTTAAAAGGCTTTATCCAGAATAGGTAAAATTAATCTTTTATCTGTCGTCTGTCAAAAATCACAAGTTGTCAAAGTTGAAACTTTAAGAGTGAATAACTCAAGAAATGCTGAAGGGATCTTACCCAAATTTGGTACGTAGGTACATTGATCCTAATGGATATGAGAGCATATGTAATCCTTCGATAGAAATCAGTAATGCAACATGAAAAAAATAAAATTAACTTTTTTGGCAAAAACATGAAAAAAGTTTTTGTCGATCGATTTTCTCCGGCATTTCTGCGTCGATTGCAATCAAACTTATTGGACGTATGCCTCGTGGGCTGGAATGGTGAAAATAAGGTTTTGCCAGAGAAATCTTCACCAGGGCCACCACAATAAAAAAAATAAAAAAAAAATGAAAATGTCGTCGTATCTCCGGAAATGTTTAACCGATTCAGCTAAAATTTGGTGTGTCGATGGAGCTTTGAAAGTATAAGTATTGGTGAGAAAACAAACCGAGCCAATTGTAACAGGGCGGGGCAGGTCAGAAAAATTATAGAAAATATTAACTGAAATCTTAATTTATATATTTTTTGTGAGAATTTGTCAGATGGCTGGCAAAAATAAAACAATATATTCAAAATTTTAATAAACGTCATAATTTTGTGACATATGTGTCAAAATTAGGTTAATGTTGATTTGTATACCGAGTGCAGCATAAGAGTTGAGTTTAGGTCTTTTAACAATTTATTTTAGAATACAAAAATAGGTGGTTTGGTGGGAAATATTTTATAATATCGTCGTACGGACTGACGGAACGTTACTTTATAAGTAAAAGGTTCTGCCACTAGGCAGCGACCAAGTTTAGGCTGTTTGTTAAATTTTTTCGCAAATGTTTTCAGAATCAGTAAATCGGCAGTCAGTAATTTACAAAAATTTATTTTCGAAAAATCCGCTAGATGACCGAAAAAATTTGTTGTACCAATCTTGGAGAAATTTTATTTGTGACTTCTTACGGTATTATGTGACGTATATAAAAATTTTGGAATAAATTCAGTGGCGTACAAAAATTAAAATTTTTTTTTCATTTTAGATTTTGTTAAAAAAACTTTTATAGATAGATTTAGGGTAGGGGTGATACATATAGATATCTTTGCCAGGGCTACCGATATCTTTGTTAAGGCTACCACAATAGAAAACAAAAATGAACATTATGTCATCGTATCTCCGGACAAAATTTTGTGTGCTGGTGATTGGAGGTATTGCGGCAGAGAGTGACGATATTTTTTTATTGTTTGTAGTTGGTAACTTGTCGAAGTTATCAATAGGAACGCCATTATGCGGTAAATTTCTTCAGAGATTGACGTATAATCGTAGTGAGTCCGATTTTAGTTCTTTATGTATTTGTTTTAATTTAGTTTTGCCGTATAACGGGTAAATATAATTTTTCCGACTAATTAATTTGTGTTAACAAATTACTTTTAGCACCCAGGTTACGGGTTAATTCATTTTAATTATAATTATTCGTTATTGGACATATAAATATGGTCGTCGCACATGGTCATGTTATCATAAGTGGAAATCTTTTCTGTATTCGACATTTGTTGTTAATGTTGCGATGGCTTAAGTTTTGAATACCCATCTGTTGGAAGATGTGAAGTGGATGAAATAATTGGTAGCAATTACCCGAAGAATGATTAGCTTTGTTATTTTGGTTTCGATGCCGATGGTTGGATTTTTGTAAAATTCATAAGAGGCTTTTCCTTATGAATTCGTTTGCGCCTAAGGGGTAGAGATTATGAGATTGAGGAGTCAGACTTCGTGGACTTTAATTGTTACGTTTCCTTTCGATCTTAGACATGGAGTTATGTTTTATTTGAGATGCGAGACTTCGACTTTCAGCAGATGTTTGATTTATGAAGATTATGAAGAATTTAGTAGAAATTAATTTGAATTTGCAGTCACACTTTCTCTATTGATGAGTTTTGGAAATGGCAAGCATGTTGATTTTTTAATAAGTATTTTGTGTTTTCTAAATTGTAGATTTTATTCCTGGATGGTGGACCAACGTAATGATGAAGTAAGGATATTGAATTCGAAGGAGAGACACTTGCCTAGTCGTGAAATTGGTAGCATTGCATTCAGGGTAAGTCTCTTAGAGATACATTTACTTATTTATTAATGATGCTGTAAGCCAGGTTCTATTTTTAATATCAATTATAACCGAGATAATGAATTCCGGTGTGCAATTAATTTCTGCTAAAGCATAACTTCGTGTTGTTGATTTATCCTCCTCAGGGATGATCAATTGTATTTTTGCTACATAACTGAATTTACCCCTCAGGTGGATGTCAGTATTTTACCTTGCCTTTTATCTTTTATTTTGTTTTCTGTTATTATAATCTTTAATTAAATAGCAGCTTATCTTGATCATTATGTGTACGTTTTATGTAAGAGTAGTGAATTAATTAAACATTGTCGCCAACATCTTTCTTTCTATTTGTGTTTCTACGATAAGACGACTCTTCGTTTCTTCAGGTTTTATTAGTATTGACTGGCGTCCACATAACATCAGGTTTTTCATTTAGCTGATAAGATATCTGAGAACTGCGTTTTAAGTAACACAGCTAGCTAACACGTGTAATAACATCTACGGTTAAGCAAGTGGCATTGTGGCAATAATTTGAGAGCAATTGTTGTTACAAGTGGAGAGTGGATATAAACGATAATAATTATTATAGCTTTCAATTTCAACTAATGGTATTTCTAAAATGAAAATTATTTGGTTTGCTTTACTATAACTTTTAATTTTTATTATTTGTTCGAAAAGAATGAGGTTTTTCATATATGGTTCAAAAGGGAGTTTATTTTGGTTAATTTAATTATTGATTGATTTTAATTCTTTTAATAGTTCTTCTGGTTTTACCATTGAATTATGAAATGTGTTTAATTTAGAAAACGTTATAGCTACTTCAAGTTTTTCAAAAATTTCTTTAGTCATTTGGTAAGCTGAATGAATTTGGAAAAGTACAATATGAATTAAAAAGGTATAGTGCGTTTCTAATTTAGTGAACTCTTCAGTTTTAATGACTGCTTCAATTTGTAAAATTTGCGATTCTAGTATCATTTGATTATGAGCCTGATTTTGAGTGGTATTTTTAAAGAGTTTAATTGAATTTTCGAGTAGTGTGATTTGTTCTTTCATTAAAGTTTTGATTTTTTTTCTTCATTAGAGAGAGTAGATATTGCTTTATCATATCGAATCGCATTATTTTGATCAAGATTACCAGTAATGATTTTGATTAAAGATCCTAATCCGTCAATTGCTCCTCGTTTACTTCGCAGTTTTATCGAAGGATTTAACTGATTAATTTGGGTTATAATTTCTGTTTCCAAAGTAACTATTAAGTTATAAGAGTTGTGATATTCTCTTTGGTAAAGATGAGAGCTTTCTAATAAAGTTTTATTTTATTGAATTTTTGTTGGAGAACAAAGAATTCATCAATTACGTGTGTAATATCGAAGATTTGTATTAACGTCCATTTATTAACTGTATTTTGTGCAGATACGATGTCGAAAAATAATAGGCCAGGATTATCATTTAGATTATGAAATTCGGTAGTTGGTGTTGTAATTTTTAATATTGCAAAGATGAATGCAAGTCTGAAATAATAGGAATTTTTAGTTCCTTGATATGAATAATTTCTTCTTTGTTATTACTTTTATTTTTTATTTTGACTTTGTTGTTTTCTAGTAGTTCTAATAATTCAAATGGTCCTTTAAATTTATTTTCTTTTTTATGTTTTTGGGGGTTAACTTTATAAACGATTTGACCTACTTTATATTGATGTTGTTCAGGGCCTTGACAATTTCGTTTTTCAATTACTTTTTCTTTGCTATCTTGTAATTTTTCGGATAAATTCTGATGTAAGTGTTTAATTTTGTCTCGATGATTTGCAATATAATCTGAATAAAGTGTCATTTCTAATAAATCTGACGGGTCTCGTGAATTTGTGTGTCCTAATATAAATTCGAGAGGGGTAAAATTTGTAGCTGAATGAATGGAATTATTTTATGCGATTATTGCATAACACATTAAAGTTAAAATGTCGCAATTATTGGTTTCTCGTAAAATTCTTAAATGTTCTATCAATGTAGAATGAAATCTTTCTACAGATGAATTAGATTCATGATGAAGGGGGGTAGTAAAATGTGTTTCAATTTTGTGAAGTTTTAAAAGTTCTTTGACTGTTTCATTTTTGAACTCCTTGCCGTTATCCATTACTATTTTTGTTGGTGTTCCGTAATAAGAAAAGTATTTAATTAGTGAATCACTGATTTCGATAGCAGTTTTTCCTTGAATTGGAATAGCTTGTCCAAATTTAGAGAATGCGTCAATTATAGTAAGAAAGTTTTGATTGTCGAATTTGAATATGTCAATATGTAAAATTTGAAAAGGTTTCTCAGTTTGTTCTGTTAATACTAATGGTACGTAGGGTTTTTTGCGTGAATATTTCGCGGTTTGACAAATTTTGCAATTATTAATATAATTTGTTATATCAATTTTCATTGAGGGCCAATAATATTTTCTTTTTAGCCGTTCGTAAGTAAAATTATCGTAATTCCGCAATGATTGCATTTTCCTTCGTGTTGGAACTTTATCTGCATGATGCGAGTGTCTTGTTGTACTACAGATTTTACTATCTTGGTACATTTAATTAATTTAGTCTTGTTAGCATTAAAGAATTTCCTATACACGTAATTAAACTCGGTATACTGGGTGTCATCAAAAAAATACAAATGAAGGGCTTATTGTTATAAAATGATAAGCCACAAATGCATAAATTACAGTACAATGAATTTAAACTTGAGAAAAATTTATAAATTAGAAGCAACAGTTTGCTTTCCATTTACCTATGCAATTTTGTTGAAATATATATTATTTTGAATAATAAACATTAAAAACTTAAATACAAGCTGATATTTGTCAAAAAACGGTAAAATTTTGAAAAGTAAGTGGCATGTCACTTTATAGCAGAAACCAAAAATTATATATTTTTAATTGTAAAATAAATACAACACAAATTTTTAGATTTTTTATGAACAAAAATAACATACTTTATGTTTATCAGTAAATGCGAATACAAAAAAAAATAATAAAAGAAATAAAAAAATAATAGAAAACTTGACAATAAAAAAAATTATTCCAAAAGTTCTGCATCTTCCTTTCTTGCATTTTCTTCTGGAAGTAGAGATTCATAAAATGCGTGGTGTATGGGCGGTATAAAAGGCAACAAAGTTTTTATATTATCAAGCTTTTTCTGAGAAATTCTCAAAGGTTCGTTGTATTTCTTGGGTAACAAATTTAAAGTCATCTGTGCAGGCCGTCCTTTCTTTGATAGATTGACTTTTTGGTACAAATCGTTAACAGCATATTTCACAAAAAAAAGCATTGGGTGTGCTGCTGTCAAACATAAATGAAAAAATTCCGGCAAAATCTAATTTTCGTCCATCATCCGTTGTAGTTGCTTTTTTAATATTTTGTTGTAATCTGGTCATTTCCAAAAAATCGTCTTGTTTCAGTTGTATTACTTGAAAAGGATTTTTTTTATTGGATTTCTTGATAATATCATACCACTCTGCTGCAGAAAATATGAGAGGAGCGTATTTTCGATGATGTTTCTCTATTAATGCGAAATCTCTATCCGATGGCAGATGAGTGTGTCCGCTTACGAGAAAATGATGCGTAATTTTTTTGAATTTCTGTTCCTTTACCATTTGCAGCCAAGTAGCCATCAAAGTCCAGTTCTTATTTTGTCCCGGACAATTATCAGTAAACACTACGAGCTCATTTACTGCCATTTTATTTTGCAAAAACTTTACAAGAATACTTCCAATTTCATCACTACCTCTTTTTGCTATGTCTTCTGTCCATAGGTAACATGTGTCCTTTTCCTGATCCACAATCGTGGATTCCCAAATTATAGAGCCACACTTTCCTACAGTAAAATGCTGGCCCTGTAGTAAGTTTAGGTACTGGCATTGCCTGCTGCAAGTCGAAGGATATAACCAATTTTTCATTATTAGTTTTCGCATCTTCACTCTCCATTTTCAGTAAGTCCTGCATAGCTTTTGCCTTTATTTTGTGTAAATCTAAAATTTCTGTGAGGCTGTTTACTAATTCTTCATTATTTTCTAATTTGGCAGCTTCTATTTTTATTAAAGTTTCATCACAAGTCTTGCAAGTATCTGATTTCGGCAGTTTAAATCCGATATTGTAGTCTGTACAAAAAATTCTTCTGTACGTTGCTTCAGAGACAGGTACAATATGTTTTTCGTTACACCACGTTACATAATAATCTTCATATAACCTGGCAATGGACATGTCACTATTCAGATACAACTTTCCTTCATTATTGGCTCTGCTGTAGTGACTTTCATATTTTGGAATAAGGTTTGTTGAAAACTTCTTTAGCGTATGAAATAATAATAGTAATAGAAATGTTTGTTTAATTAAGTCACAGAGATAGAAAATATAAATTACAAAATATGAACGTACACCTTCGCCATTTGCATTTTGCATACATGTCATTACAAAACTAGAAGCCTACTACAAAACAACTTGTAAAATATATGAAAGATACATGTCATGCCATCTATGGAACAAAGGAAAAAACAAAGTGCATTTTACATAAACTTCAACACTTTCCCTTAAAATGTCACTTTTAACCCAATCTTGTCACTCCTAAATCATTTCTCAATGTTTCAAATCTCGGTCTTGGTAAGGCCTTCGTTAGAATATCCGCACTCTGGTTCTCGCTTGACACGTATTCAACCTTCAACATCTTTTGTCTATAGAGATCCCGCAAAAAGTGGAACTTGACATCAATGTGTTTAGTTCGCTGATGGAATTCTGGGTTCTTAATCAGTTTGATTGCACTCTGATTATCTATGTAGATCGTTGGTTCTTCTATGTCTACCTTAATTTCATTTAGCAAACGTTTTAACCAAACGGCTTCCTTTGCGGCTGCAGCTGCACTCACAAATTCCGCTTCCGTAGTGGATTGAGCTACACATTGTTGCTTTTTGCTTTGCCACACTACCGCTCCTTCTCCAATTTTGCATAAAACTCCGGATGTCGACTTCCTATCTTGTTCATCTCCAGCAAAATCTGCATCACTAAAAATTTTTAGATTGCTATTCTTACCATAAAGTATGCCAAAATCTTCTGTTCCTTTTATGTATCGAAGGATCCTCTTTACTAATTTCCAATGAGCCATATTCGGTTTTTCCACACCGCGCGCTGCCACGCCTACTGCAAAAGAAATGTCAGGTCTTGTAACCACCTGGAGAAACATCAAGTTTCCAACTACTTCTCGATATGGAATATTTTCTGGTAGTCCCATTTCTTCACTGTTTTTCCAACTTGTGTCAATAGGTGTGCATACTGGTTTTGCTTCCAACATCTGGAACCTCTCTAAAATTTTTCGAACATATCCCGTTTGTTTTATGAAAATCGAACCGTTTTCCAGATAGGTCAGCTCAATTCCGAGGTATGATTTTACCTCAGCATTGATAGTCACTTCAAACTTATTTTCCAATTGATACAGAAAACTACTTAGTATTTCTTCGTTTGATGCTGCTATCAAACCATCGTCTACATATAATATAACTAGTAATTTTTGGTTATTACCTATTCGATAGTACAAACATGGATCAGCACTACTTTCCCTTAAACTGCATTCTGATAAGAAATTTGAAAAACTACTATACCAACATCTCGAAGCTTGTTTGAGCCCATACAAGCTTTTGTGCAGTTTACATACTTTCTCTGAACCATCCTCGTAGCCTTCTGGTTGATTCATGTAAATTTCCTCATCAAGTGATCCATTTAAGAAAGCTGTCTTTACATCAAATTGTCTAAGCAGCAAGTTTTCTTGCACCACAATACTTAGTATAGTTCGAATCGTGTCAAATCGTGCAACTGGACTAAAGGTTTCCACATAATCAATCCCTTCTTTCTGACTAAACCCTTTTACAACTAATCGTGCCTTATAACGCTCCGTTGTACCATCTGGTTGTCGTTTTATCTTAAAAACCCATTTATTCTTTGTTATCCTTTTATTTGCAGGCTTGTCAACTAAAGACCATGTTCCATTTTTCTTTAGCGAGTCCATCTCTTGATCCATTGCAGTTTTCCATTCTTTGGAATCATTTGTCACCACGGCTTCTTTATATGTCATCGGTTCGTCTTTCGCCATCATTATGTAATCTTCGTACTTCTGTGGTCGTTTTACAATTCTTGTTCTTCGTTCTTTATTACATAATTTTGAACCTTGCTCTTCATCATCACTTGTGTCAGATTTAATATCTTCTGGAAGTATTTCCGATTCTTCCAACTTTTCAATCTCATTTAATTTTGCTATTAATTGTTCTTCCTTGAAAATCACGTCACGACTAACAACAACGTCGTTTAACTTCGGTACCCAAACTCTATACCCCTTAACTCCTTCAGCATATCCAACAAAATAACCCATCATTGCCTTTTTGTCTAATTTTGTTCGTTTTTCCTTAGGTATGTGTACATAACATTTGGTACCAAACACTTTAAAGTTTTCAAATCCCGTTGGCATTTTATCGAACCATAACTCATAAGGTGTTTTGTTCTTTTCTTTTGTTGGACCGCTCCTGTTTAATATGTACACGGCTGTATTCACTGCTTCGGCCCACAAAAACGAGGGTAAATTCGATTTCGCATGCAACATTGATCGCGCCGCTTCTACAATAATTCGATTTTCGCGTTCTGCAGTGCCATTCTGTTCTGGTGTGTAAGGCACAGTTATTGTGTGCTTTGTACCTAACTTGCCGAGTAATAATTTTACGTCTTTGTTGTCGTACTCTTTTCCACCGTCACTTTTCAATTCTTTGATGTTCTGTCCAAACTGAGTTTTAACTTGATTACAAAAATGTTCTAGTTTTTCTTTGACTTCTGATTTTTCTTTTAAAAAATAAACAGCACGATATTTACTGTAATCGTCTTTAAATAGCACATAATACCGTCTTTGTCCGAGAGATTTCACTTTCATTGGACCGCATACGTCCGAATGAATTAAATCGCGAGGATTTTCCGACTGTTCAGTTCGCGTATTAAAACTTTGTCTGTGAGTTTTCCCGAAAACACATCCTTCACAAAATTCATTGTCTACGTCAACTTCAATATTTAATGCCTTTAAAAATGCTTGCACATGGCGTTTATTTTGATGCGCCAAACGTTCATGCCATTTTTGTAAAGTGTCATTATTATTCGTGAGACATGCACTTTCCGATACTACAACACGTAAAAGAATTTTGTATAGTTTTCCAACTTCCATACCCGTTGCAATTGTTTTGTCGTTCTTCTTAAATTCACAACGTTGCCCATTATTGCTGATTATGAAATCAACACCTTTCTTAGCTGCAACTTTTACTGAAAATAAATTCTTCACCATTGTTGGGGTATGCAACACATCATACATCACTCCTGCTGACCATTTTCCTTCTGCAAAAGTTTCAATTTCTATGTTACCCTTTCCTACTGCTAAAACCTTTTGTCCATTTCCAACCGTTATTGTTTTAGGTCTTGCTAGGGTTTCATAACTGTGGTACCAGTCTCTCCTGTTCGTCATGTGTTCTGATGCTCCCGAATCAATTATCCAATCCGAATCATCAACTTGCATGAAACCATTTCCTACAAATGCATGTGAATCTTTATGTTCACTTACCTTCCTTGCATTTTTCTTTTTAGGACAGTCTTTCACCATGTGCTGTTTTGATCCACATTCGAAACATCCATCGCAGTCTTTTCTTACGTGACCTTCTTTTCCACATTTGAAGCATTTAATCTTCTTGTTACGTTTTGGTTGATAACCTTCCTTCTTGGTACTTTCCTTCTGTTTCCACTTTGAAAATAAAGCTACCGTTGGTTCCTCAACTTCTTTTTCTGCGTGTACTTGTATGCGCTGCTCCTCCGTCAGTAACCGAGTCGTCAAATTTTCCAAATTTCTCCTTGTTGAATCCGTCGAGTCCCATGCGCTATGAAAATGACTGAATGTTTCTGGTAGTGTTGACAATATTCGAGTCATTAACATCGATTCTGGTATCTCACCTCCAAGTTTCTTCATTTTGTTAGCCAATTGTTCCAGCTTCGAAATCTGTCCTGCCACCGTTGTGGTTGGTTCCCACTTGAACTCAAAAAATTGTTTTTGCACGAGCGCTAAACTTTCTTCAGATTTTAAATCAAAAATACTGTGTAACTTTGTCCACATGTTGTGTGCGTCATCACAATTTAATAAGTATTGTAATGGCTTTGTGTCCACCGACGTTACAATTAATTTCTTAGCAGCTTTGTTTCCTTTGTTCCATTTTTTAAGTTCATTTTCATTATCCGGCTTGTGCTTGGTGCCTTCACAGATTTCTAACAAATCGTCACTGTCGAGTAAAGTTTTCATGACAAATTGCCACTGCTGCCAATTATCAGCATCACGAAGTTTTTCAATACGTAATTTTTCACTATCCATCTTAATATCAGTAGTAACAAAATTGTTCTAAAAACGTTCAAATTTTATCACCGTCACGCACGTGGTCGCACTTGATAAAATTCCTTCTTTACTTTATTATTACACAAAACTGGGCCCATAACCTGTTGAAAACTTCTTTAGCGTATGAAATAATAATAGTAATAGAAATGTTTGTTTAATTAAGTCACAGAGATAGAAAATATAAATTACAAAATATGAACGTACACCTTCGCCATTTGCATTTTGCATACATGTCATTACAAAACTAGAAGCCTACTACAAAACAACTTGTAAAATATATGAAAGATACATGTCATGCCATCTATGGAACAAAGGAAAAAACAAAGTGCATTTTACATAAACTTCAACAAGGTTGATATGATCTTTAACGTACTGGATGGCTTCATCACTTATCTTGTTGGGTTTGTTATGATGTTTACCACGACAATCCTTTTTTGGCATAGGTGCACCCGAGGCCTTTAAAGATACAATATTGTTAATTCTTCCTCTACAGTTTTGAAGACCATGCACACTCATAAACTCAGTTTTGCATATTTTAACAGATTCTGAGTTTACTGTTACGTAGTATTCTGCACTGAATTTCCTGCTGGATTCTTGCTTCTTGACTTTTTTCGGGTAATGCCTTTTTTTTTTCATTGTTTTGATGCATCCAAAGAGGTGTGAATTTTGTATATCAAACGACTCAAGCTCCCAAAACTTTTGAAAGATTATTTCATGCTGGCCGTCGAGTTTTGTTCTGCAATTCTTTGAGCAACTACAGGGTTGACCAATTTCACGGGCTTTAACAATTTTTTTAGAGACTTCACTATAATATTCCTCCCCTTTGTTTCGTTTAATCTTTCTTTTGTTTCGGTTATATTCAGGTGCCCTTCGTTTGCGCCAACGCGATGATACCTTTCCAACTTTTTCTACTTCGACTTTTTTTTGAACCTCTTCAGCAGCATCAACTTCACTCAGCTCTTCCGCTGATTCAACCTAAATAAACATGCAACTTTATAATTTTGCAATATAATGACAAGCCACATTATTTTTTAAAATAACCCTTTAACTATCATATTTTAACGACATTACTTCATCACATTAGATAAAATCACCCAAACAATATGTTGACTATTCGTTTTTTTAGTTAAAAGTTATCATTATTAAAAAAAATCATCATAATATAAAAACGCCCATGCAAAACTTAAGCTGGAAATTTTAAAACGGACAGAGTATGACAAGCCACAAATTTAAAAAAAATCGATTTACCTTATCTTCCGGATGATAGTCAGCATCCTTATCGCTGTCATCAATTGGGGAGTCAAGATGTTCACCATCACTGTCATTATCTTCACTAAATTCACTTATATTATCATTCAAAATTATTTTTTTATCACAAGAACTTAACGAACTTCTACTTGCACCTGCCATTTTAATTAAGTGGCTTATCACGTTATAGATAAAAATGTGCAACATCTCGGTGTTTGCTAGATAATTACATTGTATTGTCGCGTCATCATCATTGCAATATTTTTGTAATACTTCGGTAGTGGCTTGTCATTATAATTCACAATCAATTGGGCTTAAAATCTCAAAAAGTATGAAATGTGGCTTATCATTTTATAACAATAAGCCCTTCAAATGAAAAGTTTTATCTTCGATAATATTATTTTTTAAGAATTCTAAAATAAGACTTGGATTTGATTTGGGAATTTTGAGGAAAATAATTTTATGGTTTTCAAAATTTCTTCTTTCGACATTATTATATGAATTTTTTGAAATGATAATTTGATTGTTTTTGTTATTAATGATTCCATATAAAATTGGAATTCCTTCATTATTTAAACTAGGGTTTTTAGCAGAATGGAATTTGCTTCAGTTCATCATTGTGGTTCCAATGAAATATGATCCTTTCGGTCAACCGAACTTTTGTGGTGATAATATCTTTTGCCAATAGCCTTCTTAAGCACTCCCAAACGTTTTCTATCGGATTCATGTCCGGGGAGCTTCCAGGCCGAGGCAAAAGTGGAATATTTTTTTCTGCCAAGTACGCTTTTATAGATTTAGCAGTGTGGCAAGGTGCCCCATCTTGCATAAAAACTTTTGGACCGTTTCCAAACCAATCCTTCATTTGGGGAAATAGTCCGGTCTCCAAAACCTTTTTATACTGGTCCTGCTGTATGCTCCCTTCGCCTAACAAACTGCACCTTATCATCCAGGAAATATAGATTCGTCGCTAAAGCATGTCTGTCATAAAGCAATAAATTAATTATAACAAAAAATTAAATGTTTTGAATCATCTTCCTATGCGCCAGTCTTCCACAGTTAAGTGCTTGTGAGCATAGGCCTATTGTCAGTCTGCACTTATTTATTGGCCTTCGACATTTGAAACCCAGTTTCGCATCATTGTACGAGTGGAAACATTGCACCCAGCTTCCTCAAACTTCTGTTTTATGACAGAGTGGGTTACCCTCCGATTATCCTCCGCAGTCTTGCGAAGAATTTGCTTTCCCCTGCTTGTTACCAGTGACTTTCTTCCGCATCGACCTGCGGTACAGCTTCGTAAGGCTCTTTCGATTCCAATTTTTTCATCACACGGTTTACCGATGCTTCTGAAACTCCAGATTTTTTTGAAATTTGACGTTGGCTTAACAATGCAGTAGTATAAGCAATTTTTTCTACGGAAAGATCTTTAGCTTTACCCATCTAAAACGTGGTTAATTAAAAATGTTCATAATTTTTTTAAATAATATTTATAAAATAAGACTTATAATATACATACTAGTTATTATAACTTAATACTTATATTACAGAAATAGATGAAAATATATAAATATAAACACTTTTAAATTCAAATTGCTCCCAACTGCATTCACCAAAAATTGGCATATAAATGACAAATCTTATAGAAATCTGCGTATTATTAACTAAATTTTGTACAACATTTATGTAATAACGTTATACAACCTTCATAGCACACGTACATTACAGTTTGAATGCATTAACTTTATTATTCTTTGTAAAAATTCAAATTTTCCTACCGACTATGGGCATTTTGTAGGTGATTCTAATAATGTGGCAAGGGACTGTAAATTATCATGTTTATATGCAAGAATTAAGTATTTTTAAAATATAAAAGCGGTTCCTTGCAACAAACAAACACGATGCTTGCTTGAAATATACATAGGTAATTAATTCTTAGAAGAAATCTGACTTTCTTAATTCAATAATTTAATTATTTTATGAGGATATTCCTATATGAAAGATTTAGATTATATATACCTACTATAATAAAGAAAAAACTACTGTGTTATTTTATCACAATTTTTAATAAAACTTAACGTGTTTCTGAATGGCAAGCAAAATTTCAATCGCTTGCCCACACTGGGAATTAATTCTTTTATTGTTTCTTGTGTTAAGTCATATAGATTATCTATGTTTATACCATTGCCTGTAAGGCATTAGATATTAACACTTCAGCTATGACGCATTTAAAATTAAGAAAACTTACCTTTGAATGTCTGTATCAACTCGCCACAATCCCACTATTTTAGTAATTCCTCCACACCTTCACTAATTACAAACAAATAATTTATGAAAACTCCGGTTTACGTTTTCATGCACTTCACAATGCAATGCTTGAATGGAAACTGTTAACATTTAGTGATTTAGCGTTTTTATGACTTAATGAAATTAAATACGCGTTCTACCCGACTAGAAATTTTAGTTAGGCGGTGATTAGGCCCGAACAAGGCATGCCGAATTTCAAACTTGGGCCAAGTGAGGCAGCCGCATTAGGCCCGTATTACGAACGGGACTCGGCAGTTGTGAGTCCTTACCTAATTAGGCTTCCTAACTAGGCCGTGGTTCGGAAAACCAAACGTGCAGGTGACAACCTTACTGTGCTGTCACAATCATGTTAACGTAGTGTAGTCGACATAACCTTGAAGTAACTTACGCATTTGATTGGTAGATCGTCGGAAAGATGGCTTTAGATTGGAGCATTTGTTCAAGGTTATGTTGACTATGTTACGTTAGCATGATTGTGACAGGGCAGTTAACCTAATTTGGGTAGAATTCGCCTTCCAGTAACGGGAGGTCGTGACTTGGACCTTATGCTCTCAGGACGTACTGAGAATTCTCGTAACTTGGGGGTGCGCCGTTCTAAGGAAAATTTTATTTGTTGCTGCCACCAACTTCGAACGAACAAACCACCCTTGATTTTTCCCAGTCTTCAGTATTTTGATATCGTGCAACTGGTCAAGCCACCGGCCTTTTGGTTGTACGGCGTTGGGTCCCCGGCTTAACTTTGGGAATTGAAACCCCAGTTACGGGTCTAGACGGAGCACGTACACTACTCCGAAAACAATATAATTTCCCTTTGTTTCAAAGGAAATAAAACATCGGCGTTTCTTTAACTAAAATTTATTTAAGTTAAAATGCTTCACAAAATAATTAAGAAAAAAAGTTTAACAAAACAATTCTACAATGAATTGATTGCTAAACTGTGAATTCCGTGATCCCTAAAATCTACCCCTAATATTATGCTGGCCCTTTGAAATAATTATATATTTCGCAGAATAATTAATTATGTTTTCCTAAAAGGTTAATAATAAAATAGAAAAAAAAACACTTACGAAATTATCTCCGAAGAAATCTGTTCTGGTTATAATAATTATAACTTGCAATTATACAAATCTGCAATTATAATTATGGCTTTGTGGCACTCAAAAAAATTGAAAAAACACACTCTAACACACAGGACCAAAGTTGATTTCCAAAATCAATATTTAATATAAAATTAAAATTATTTTTAATTATCATTATTAATATTAACATTCTCCAGTTCATTTTGTACAATTTTCTTTATCCTATCGTTTCGTCCACCATGCCAATCACCACAATGATTGAGTACTGATGAGACACTATAGGTCACAGCTTTGTCATCCAACGGATCATCTTCAGATTTTGTAATTAATATTATAAATTTTGTTTTAATAAATTTTAATAAATTTATAAATTTTAAAATTAATATCCCTGTAATAAAAAGATATTTATTAAATTTATTACAAAATAATTAATTTATTAATATACCTTTTTTTATTTTATAAAATGACGTATCGATAAAAATCTTCGTCTTTTTTTCGTTTGGTTTACGTAATACAAATTGAAGTGCCACGTTACGAGACATACATAACCGCATCATGCTTCTTGTATTTTTATTTATAATAGCTTGTTTTGTATTAATTAATCGTGAAAGCTTGCACACCTATAACACATAATAGTATATAAAATTTATAAAAAAAAATATTTGTCTATATATTGAAGGGTACAGGTATAAAACAAGGAATGTCACAAAAGAAACATACTGAGAAATCTTGATTTGTAATGTTAATTTTTAATTCTATTAAATGGCTGAAATTTTATAAAAACTATTTTTTGTGTCGACATTTTAAATTTTTAACAGACATGTTTTACCAATCCAAAGTACCAAAGAGAGATAAGAGATAGATTTAAGGGTTTCATTTTGTTAAAAATTGACATTCCTTGTTTTGTTCCTGTTATGCTTCATTTATATAATTTTATTTAAAACAATTTTATGAAATATTTACAATTTTGTTGTTGTATTTTTCATCAGTTTTTAACTTTTCATTGAATTCGTTAAACTTGACAATGTCCTCACAAGGAAGCTTTAGAACATCTTCTACATCTGAATCAATTCTTATAATTGAACTCGTTGCAGCATTATTTGATTCTAGTAATTTCTTAATTTCTATCACGTCACCTTTCAGATCGTTAATATGTTTAATTATAGAATTTCACTGAATAAATAGAATTCGTTGTTGCTCAATCAGTCGACTTAATAATTTGGTTATCGTATTAGTAAGCTGATCTGGAATAAAATTTAAATTATAAACTATAGATTGTTTATGACTACGTGATAAAAAGTGCTGAACTTATATTTTGCATAACGAATAACTTGATGTAAAGAAATGAACAATTTGAAATAAGTAAATATATTTAATAATAAATATACCATTTCGTGGGTATTCTGCGAAAATGCATAAAGTCAATAATCATACTTTTGAGATAATTGAAATTTAAAGTTTGTGTTGAAATAAGTTTTATATTTTATTAAGATGTTATGAAATTAATGTTTTAGAATAATACATTGCTTTATCAACAACAATATTCTTTCATTTGATATTTAAAAATATTTGTGCATTTGTCACTTTTTTGAAAAACAATAGAGAGTGTATGACTTAGTGCATTTTCTTTGTCTAATAAAGGTACAATTGAGATTAAGCAACAGTTTTCTTCCATTTATAATATTTATTTTCTTACATTTTTAGCCTAAAATGGCTAATATATAAAAATAATAATAATAACAATGAAATAAAGAAAATCATATTTTATGAATGCAACTTTGTTAAAAATGAATTATTATTATTTTGAGATTCTTCACTCATCATTCTCGTCCTCATCGGATAGGACATCATTATATTGCTGAATTTCACCATTTTTTTCTGAAGGAATACTACCATACCAATTTCGTAGATCGTGTGGTATAATTTTTTTTTCACATAATGTCATCAGATCTTTCTTTTTAGCAGCTGAAATCGAAATCATTTTGTTGTATAATTTAAATATTTCACAAGGTTCCGTGATATTCTTATCGTGTCGTCTAGCCCTACGCACATAACGGACATCAATAACTGAAAATTTATCGTCACTGTAATCGTATTTATATTGAAGCTTAAATGGATATTGTTTCTCATATCTAATTACTTTCATTTTTAGCCAATTCACTTTTTCGCCGTCTTCATTAATAGTTTTATTCTTTATAGTGTCAAGAGACAATCTCTTTAAATCTAAGAATTCGTTAAACAACAACTCTCTAACCTTATAAGGGTTTTTGTTTTTGCCACGTCCCCTTTGCGAGCGAGCCAATTTGAATATATTCAGATGACCCGCTTGTCTCAAATTAAAAAATTTTAAATTAAATAAAATTTTTTTAACAAAAACTTAAATCTTCTTCGGGCCACACATTTTTTCATTCACATGAGACTCTTGAATAAAATAAATTCTTAAAAACTCAAATCAAACATTTATTAAAACTTAAACTCAATACTTTAATCAAATCAAACTGTAAAACCCAAATTGAACTAGAACGGACAAACACACGTCCGCTCGATCGGCTGTCGGCCATCAAAAAGCATATCTACACATTTTTCAATTTACCATCTTAGCAATAAATAATACCAACTTAAAATTATTAACAATTAAAAATTATACAGGACGATTAAAATTATTTCCAAACAAAATTTATTTACAAAAATTAAACATTTATTTTTATCAAACTAATTAATCGATTTTGAACATGACATTTAACCCCCTAAACTTTAGGATAGAAAAATATAATTTTTCCGATAAAAGTTTACACTGGCTTGTTCAAAATTACGCCAAACTAAATTTTTCAAAAATTTTTAAAACTCACTACAATATTTATACAAATTTACAAAATAATCAAATCTTCAAATATTTACAAATCAACACAAAATTTACCAAATTCATGTTACATTTACAAATTACCAAAACTTTCAAAATAAAAAATCAATCAAAATATTTACACAATTAATTCATAATTACAATAATTTTAAAATTTTCACCAATATTTACAATCCCAAATTAAATACCTTAAATTTTTCAAAATAATCAAATTTTCAATTACGTTACAAAATAATTTTTAATTTAATAATTAAAACAATAACTTTTTACTTAACAATCCTTAATAATATAAAATATGTAAAATTTTTGAAACCAATTAATTTCAAGCAAATCTGATTTATAATTTTCATTTAGTTTTAAGTTTTCTTCCAAAATATTAAATAGTTTTAATTGAAAAAAACCTTTCTTTGATGATTAGCAATAACATTTCTCAAAATACAACTTCATTTTAACATGTGACTTGTTTCACGTCGGCAATTCAAATTTTTTATTAATTTCTTTATCAAAATTTACTTTTCCTCTAATGAATGGTTACTGTTTTCTTCAAAATAACTACCCCCCATTTCAAAATCTCAAATACTCTCAAAATACATCATCAATACAATATTAATTATCAAAATACTTATATCATCAACCCTTAAATCCTTAAATCTACATTTCAAATTTCAAACAGTAATATTATTATCAAAATTATCAATTTTAATTAAAAATCTTTATTATAATGATCCTTGCCTAAATTTAAGCTTGTTCCATGTCTTTAATCAAATCCCAATCTTGAATTGTTTTTATTGCTCCTGTTTTCAAATCATCTTAATTTTATTTATTTTGAAAATCCAATCTAGATCAATCAGTTTCAAATTTTTGTTTTTTCACGTAAATAAATTTTTATCAAAATGTTATCCTAAATTAAAAGAATATAAAATAATTTTTATTTTACCATTGAAAAATTATGACTTTGCACTTTTAAATTTTAATACCATAAATCAACCATATTTTCAAATAATTTCTTACGTACAAAACTAAATTTTATTTTTAATCACCAAATGTTTATCGAAATCCATTTTCACGCAATTTATCATAACTAATTTAATTAAAATGTTTATCAAATTATTAAAGCATTCAAAAAAAAACCACCTCACCACTTGTATTTCCAGCGGCCCAGTCTCCCAATGGCTTTGAGATGCGACCATCTGTGTCTCTCAACTGCTGTTGCAATTTCTTCCCTGTCCATCCTGGATTTAAGTTTTTTTCTCGCACGTCCGTTGGCACGTGGTCCAATTAATTCCTCCTCCAAGAATTTACCTTTCTTTGATGATTATTTCCTATTTTCTTAGTCACCTGCACATGTCTATTTGTCCCATATTTTACCAATTTTTTAAATTTTAACTGTTTAATTTTTTCATTTTTAAAATTTTCATTTTTTTTTTATATAAATCTTCATTTTCTAAATTTTTATTTTCTTGAACAATTAAATTATGATTTTCAAAATTTTTCTTCTGGTTAAATTCATTCCTTAATTTTATTATGTCCGTATCATGGTTGTTTATTTTATCTTGTAATTTTGCTTCTGATTTTTGAAATATATCCTCCATATTATCAATTTTGTTATTTATTTTGTCAGAATTTGTGTTTATACATTTTTTAAATTCGCCTCCATATTTGCTAATGCTTTAAGGATATCGTCAAATGATGTTTTTGTTTCCTCCTTTTGTTCTGCCATTTTAATTTTTCTAATTCGTTTCACTTTTACTATAACCGCGTTTTTAAATTTTCTGGTGGTGGGGCTATTTAAGCCATAATTCGTACGGTGATGACAGATTTGAAATACATCATCAAGCCTAGTATTACGACAAGCAACACAAAATTTGAAGCGATTTTGAAGAAAACTGCAACTGATTTCCCCGTGCAAGAGGCGATGGACAAAACAGAGCTCGTTTGCTGTTCTTCTGTACTCCAGAGATTTGGTCCTACATTGAATTAGGCTTGCTTCATAGGAGAACTCATCCGCTGCTCTGTCAGATTTGAAGTGGTGGTATTTTAAAAACTTGCGTTCGACACGGTTTATCCTCGAGATATTGACCTGATAGTAAGGGAACCATACGCTTGACCCATATTCAAGTTGCGATCTAACTAGCGAAGAGTAAAGTAGTTTGACGGTGTTAGCCGAGAAGAATCTACTTTGACGGCGAATGAAGCCTAATGTACGAAGAGCTTTATTGCATATTATTGTAATGTGACTCTTGAACGATAAACCAGAGTCTAGTCTAATACCTAAATCATCTATTTCGGATACATGTTTTAATTGAGCACCATTTATGTTATAATTAAATGAATCACAATTATGTTTTTTATATGATATTACTGAACATTTATCGAGATTGAGCAATAAATTGTTATCGGTACACCACTGATATAGGTTGTCCAAGTCCAATTGAAGTAGCTTACAGTCGTCATTGGACGCGATTGTTTTGAAGATTTTTAGATCATCGGCGAATAATAAGAATGAACAATACTTAATATAACGACCAATGTCATTGATAAAGAGCAAAAATAAAATAGGTGCGCAGTGGGAACCTTGCGGGACCCCCGAATGTACCAAAATATCCGATGAAAGATAATTTTGAATTCGCACGATTTGAGTCCTATTTATTAGGTAGCTTTCTAACCATTTAAT